>JAPQRQ010000006.1:24072618-24106068 GCA_037367365.1 Apogon talboti | reverse complement strand
TGAAAGTCATACTAATATATATATATATATATATATATTTATTTATTTATTTATATGTGTGTGTGTGTGTGTGTGTGTGCTTATTTTATTTCCTAAGGAGTAAATCTCATGAATGTCAGAGCACGTAGCATTCATAAATGGCTTGTATAATTTTTATTAAAGATACTATGTTGACAGAAAATATCAATCTGTAGAAAATAGGTTTACGTTTAATGTCATAAAACCACATAGATTAGAAAAGAAAAAAAACACGCAGCATGTACATATAATATTTTGTTAAAATGGTGAATTTGTATCTAAAGCATTGTTTAAGATCTGGTATTGAGGTGAAGGTACCAGTCTGAAAACTTTCTATCTATATTTTATAATACACACCCCATGTTGTTGTCCTTTTTCAATGTCTGTTGTAATGTTTTTACATGGGTTTGTTTGTGAAAATGCAGCAAATTAAGAATACATAATGGAAAAGAGAGGGCACATTAATCTTTTTTTTTTTGGGGGAGTCTCAGTTGAAACCCCTCCACATTAACCCTTACATAAGACCATCAGACTGACCTGAGAAATTCAGAGGAGTCCGCAGTTTCATCAGGGCGATGTCGCTGTCATGGCTCCTGTGGTTGTAGTTCTTGTTGTAGATAATCTTTTCCACTGCGTACGCCGTGTGCTGAGCCATCTTAGCTGTGCTGCGTGTCACAATGCCAGCGTAGACCACCCAGCTGGACACCTGAGGTAGCCTGTAGCTGACAGGTACCAACGAGAGGACAATCATCTGTTTAGTGTCCAGCAGCTGTTAATGGGACTGATTATAAGTGATGTCAGTAACCTCTGACCTTTAGTGCTGATAAGGTCAGAAGTCTTACTTGTGCACACAATGGGCAGCTGTGACGACCCATTGGCTGGTGATGATAGAACCTCCACAGGTGTGACGGTTGCTGTAGTAAAGGCTGACCTGCCAGGGCCACCTGCCCAGTGTGGCCTCGACACCCCCGATTATCCTGGGCAGCTTTGCTCGTGTACCGCATTCTACACAGAGATCCATTCATCAAATAGGAGGTGAACACTGGGAAATTCTAAAAACTGCCGCAGCAGGTGTCATCCATCACTTTGTTTGCCCTTTACATGAACCTTTTCCCCACGAATTATTAAAGCATGACAATCGGGTTTGAGATGCAAAGTCATACAAAAAGTGGAGTTCAATTAGCTCACCAAAACATTGCAAAGCGATAACCTTCCCTGTGATACAGCTCCCCCTAAATGAAAACAAATTGAGTAACTAATGATGCATAATTAATGTGTAAGTAGCCACAATTTTCCTGAGACAAATTGCTTTACCTGAGTTGCCATATATTTTCCAGACTGCTCTTGTGTTCTGAGGTAATGTGTATAAAGCCATCAGTATAGTTTGGCCCGATATCAGTTAGATTCACTCCTTTATGCTTGGTGAGTCTGGAGAGAGAACATATACAAAATGGGTAGGAGTAAGTATTAAGATAATTCAGACTCATAAAATTTGAAGTAAGATTGTAAATGAGGTGTTAGCAGACCGTAAACAAGCCCACCCTTTCAACCTCAGCAGAGCAGACTAGTTTTAAAACATTAAGTTAGAGAGTAGCTGCTCTAAATCACTAATGAGTCGGCTTCTGTTAGAAGTTCAGACAGACCTCAGATAACCCAGCTGTCGACAGACCAGCGTTCCCAGTGAGGAGTTCCACCTCTCGGAGCACACTGGCAGCCAGGTGGGCAACTTTCCCAGCTGGATCTCCAGGAGGGAGTTCTCTGGGCTGATTCTGTAAAACACTGAACCTGATTGATTGAAAATCCCTCCAGGGACAAACTCTCAGTCTGTAAGGCACGAACGTCTTATATGAGAGGGATATGATTAGGAAAAACAAGTAATCTATGCTAATGTAGTCAATACAAACGGATCATTATGTGTGATGTTTTCATGTCAGTCAATGAGCATCTCTTAGGAGTGTGCAAAAAGCAACAAGAAGCGGCTGTTTGAATAACAATTCTCCTACTGTTCTACCGAACATCACTCCAGAGGGGAACTGTGACCCAGTGTGATGAATCGCATCAACAACCAGCCACACAACCCTGTCTTGTTTGCTAATTTCTAGAGCAGGATGCTGTCCTCCCACAAACACAAACAGAGAGAAGGTAAAGCAGACCTTTTCTGGGGTCAGAGATGGAAATGTCCTCAGTCACATTGCAGAAGGACGTCTCTTTGGTGTCCCCGAGTCCCACTGCACTTTGGGAGGAAGACGGTCTCAAGAGAAGTTTGACTGGATGCAATAGACACGGTTGTATTATCAAAATGATTAGAATTAGTACACAGGGCAGATACACCTAAAATATTACCATGCAGAGAAGGAAAGCAATGTAATTTTGATGACTTGCTGTGGTGCTCATTTGGAAGAGCTTGCTTAATATTAATGTCTTATTATATATCATTCATCTTAAAACATAACTTTAAGCAATGCTAATTATAATGTGAGCTTTAAAAGCATGATGATGAACTACTATTATTCTAGGCATCTGTTACTCTCCAGCTCATGAATTAGTTTGTATTGCATAAAAAGAATTTACCAGTGAAGGATTTCTTTGTAACCTAGTGTTGAATCATAGTACCCTGAAAGCAAACGAACCTAGAAAGTGCATTTTTATTATTATTATTATTTTTTTTATAAATTGATATCCCCAAATAGACTGTATTATTGACAAATTTATATTTCAACTCTAAAACATCAATGTTTTTTTGGCCTAAAAAAGCCTGCATCACTTGGGATCCGAGCAGCGTTGACCTCGAAAAATGTACTAGAGCTGGACTAGTTGCAAGTAAAGTCTTTGCACATTCATTTCCAGTTACTTTAAACTCATTTACTGATTCTCTCTCAGATACAATGACTCACCCAGAAACCAGACCCCTACAGCCAAGCCTCCCAAGAGTCCGACTACGCACACCGCTGCCAGCAGCCTCACCAATCTGTGAGCTAAATCAGCAGTAAGATGGGAATTAATGCTGTGTGATCCAGATATGAGTTGAGAAGAATCATTAAATGTCAGGTTTTACATATATAGAACACTGACGCCCAGCAGGAAGACACATCAGAACATAATAAGCCGAGGAGTGCACATGTACGGCACTACACTGTCTTAAGCAAATCAGCATGGTGACATTTTGATTAGAAGGCACGGCTGTTTCTCTTATTATTGCAGATGGTTTGATTAAGTGCAGAGACATAGTTGGATCTATTTGGGAAACTGTGGTTTAATTGATGATTTGAGCCCTAATGAAGCAAGATTGTCTGAGGTTTGATGCTCATCAGGTGGTGCGCCACTGGAGCTTACCATGAGCTGTGGAATGAATCCTTTTTAACCAAGTGCTACACTGCACTCCTTTGGTCTCTGCAACTCCCGCTGCTTTCTCTAAGTGAAAAGGATGACTGACAGCCGCCGGGTTCTCAATCACTGATAATGCGTCTCCATCACGACTCTGTAAGGATTACAGTTGCATGTCAGAGATCATTTCCTCCCTAGTGCTGGTGATAAAGTTTTGGTTTAGTACTCGAGACAAAAGCTACCCGCTGACCATCTGCTGCCTGACAGCACACTGTGCACCTGTCAAGCTGATTTTAATTAGGTGCAATGTAATTCTGGATATTAGCCACAGTGGACCAGTGCAGATGTATGGAGTCAAGCTCTATGTGTGTACAGGTGTATATGTCATATCTCCTCAGTGATTGAAGCATAATGAGCACTCTGAGGCTTGGGCGTCTTGCATCACATACGCTCATCTGAGGATAAAATCTGCTTTTCAGTAGTATTTTTTTATTTTAAGGATCATATATACTGGGCTAAACTCTTCAGGGAGCAGCTGCTCCTATAAGCAACATATTGAGAGAATTACAGTAATTATAATAAAGCTTTCTATAGATGTATGTTGCAAGCTTGGCATTACCCAATTACAGCACTAGTCCCAGCTAAATAAATACCATAGCATCTGCTCCCTTTAAGTTCTTGAGGGTAGCTAAACATGTAATTTTAGTCTCTGGAATAACAGTTAAGCAATTCAGTACAGCTGTACAACATTAGGTCATAAGAACAACATCGAATATAAAACTGAAACATAAGGAAATGTGATGGAGACAAGTGTATTCCAAATTTTAGGAGAGAACTGCATGTGTAAACAGCATCTGTTGGAGACTGAGGGTGCAAGAGAAGGTGACAATGTGAGAGAGGTGCTATCAGTAATGCACGTGTTAGACAGATGGAGTAAGGTGGAGCAAGGTGTAGTGAATATTTCAGTGTCTTGTTTCTTACCATGTTTTCCTTGCGTACAGTCCTGAGTAAAAGGCAGCGGTGCCCGTGCTCATCTGTAGGCCTGTCCTAGAGGTAGAGGTCCGTCCCGTTTGCAGTTGATGCACCATTTAACAGAATGCAACTCTGGATTTTCCCTTCACAAAGAGACAATGAGGTCAGCAGTGGTGCAGAGAATGAGGCTGTTGTTTGTCCAGGGAGGTCATGGGGCCTGTGGAAGCAAGCTGAACCAGGTCTTTGTCGGGGGAAGCATCTCCAGAGATACCTCCAAGCTGACTATTGATAGGACACGGGGGGGTTGCTAGGTAACACTTTTACCTGTGCCAAAAGATTGTCCATTTTCGCCCTGAGACGGGTTATTACCTGACAGTTTGTAAGTTCTGGGAGAAGGTCATTATTACAGATTGTTGAAAAGTCTCATATCATGTCAATCCCTGTCATTTGCAATCCAAAGCTATCATCTCTCAACACTCAGGAACAAAATGAAGCCTGTTCTATCCACCCACTGACAGATGAGACTTTCTCCTCTCACGCTTTTTCACTCCTTGAACCAGTCAGAATAGTTTTTCTGTATTTCAAATGTCATTTTTAGAGGAAGGACAGCAGATGAAGACAATCAATCTGGCTAAAAATAGTGAAAGTAATCAACAACTGAGACAAGGAACGTGCAAAAATAGATCAAGACCTGTCATTTACTTCAGTTATTTTTCAGCAGAAAAAACAAAACTCTTCACTTTGGTCATAATTTAGGCGAACTGAAGGAATATTTAATGGAGTGGTTCCATATGTTTGTGTCACATGTGTGATGTGGGATTAGTGGGACTCCAGGTGATGGGAACAAGTGCCAGGAAGAAAATTCCTCCTCGTCTGACTGTCAAAGCTGAATCCAAGAAGGGGCCCACATCTATTTGGCTCATCTAACAGCTGTCATGTAGAATTATTTGGAAATCATATAATAGAGTAATGATTGCGGCAATGCTGTAAATTGCATGTGATGGAAAAACCGCTGAAATTCAGACCAGTGGGGCTTTGAGGTTAATAATGTTTGATAATATTAGGATTGTGCTGAATTGTTCTCCTGCAGAAGCAAACAGAGGAGCAGTGAGCACACATCTGCCGCTTAGTCATTTTCACATTTGATGTCTCCCTCTTCTGGTGAAATGTGTTTTCTCACACAGTTCTGTCTGTAAAATGTCGGAAGATAACATGTTCTGACTAAAAATAGAATACGCACCAATTGTATCATTTCCTTAAACCCATGAAATGTCTTCGGTTTTATTTTCTATTAGATCTTAGAAAAAGTATACTGTCTGAAATAAATGGTCGTTTGTGAGGTCGTAATCACTACACATTTTATTCAGTATCATTTATCCATGTTTGGTTTTCTTTTTTCAGTAAGCCAAACTTTTCAGTCTGAAGATTATATTAATACTGTACTGTGTGTTTTATTGATACTTGCACTTAAATACACTCTTATAATGGGATTCTTACATAAAGCCTTCACCAGAACACACTTAAGACTTGAACAAGAAATAAATGATTTGTCCAAGAAATCGGTCTTAAATTGGAGTAAAAATCCATGCCAAAATGTCAGGCATACCACAAACCAGAGCCTCTGGACTGACCATAAATGCAGTTCAGGCCTGCATGAGATTCATTCCAGGGTTGAAGACATTCTACAAATGGCTAATCAATTTATATTAAAATAAATAACCACAGGCCAACTGAGTCTTAGTGAGCTTACCAGGCAGTGTCAGTATTTAATTGGACTTCTGCCTCGTGCCCATCGTCTGATCAGAAGTCTTAATTTTATGAGCAAATCCCTCCAACATCACCACAACAATAACAGTCTGTTACCTTGCATGGGGGGTGTCACAGAAGCCCAATGTGGACTACATTCATTTATTTATTCATGTAGCACAGTCTGAGGCTGCACTGTGAAGAGGCTGGCTGCGGCCCAGTTTGGAGCCGTGTCCGTCTCCCTGTGCACCGAGGGGGTAGCACTCTCCCTGTTTGGTGTGCTGAGATTTGATCAGCTCCACTCTTATCTGAGCCATTAGCATGTGTGCTTCTTTCAGCCGCCAAACCTTGAACATCAGATGCAGTCTCTTAGTCCCTCTTCGGAAATCCCATAGTAGGTCTCTAACTGAACAGAGGAGAAGCAGGCTTCTTGTGAGGCTTGGACACAGTCTGCTTTGACGCGGTTTGCCAAAGTCCAGCCCACCAAAGCATTTAAACTGATTCATTGATGTGTGGGTTATCATGAGAGCTGGCCGTGACCCCTCGCAGAGATGGCCATTAAGGGTTGGACTAACCACAGATAGAGGCAGGGTTTACTGAAGCCTGTTAAAGGGACAATCTGTTACTGTAATGCAGTGGTTCCCAGCGTTTGACATACCAATATAGTCCTGTCAGATGAGATTACGCTTCATTATCACTAGTCATGCCCTTTGTCCATTTGATCATATTTAAAAGATGAAAAGTGGAGGTGAAATATACCTGCTCCTTGGAGTGTGAGCGGATGGATGGTTTTCTACCAGTTATCATTACTTGAGGGCACTGATTTCAGCTTTTTAGCTTTTTACTGTATGATCTTACAATCTCCTCAGGTTAGTAGAAGCTGTTTCCTGTATTTGGCCAAGAGGAGAATGTACTTTACCAGTTAATGTGACAAGAACGGAGCCTCACCCAAATCATATGGAAATGTCTTTTTTCTGTGTTTAAACCAATAGTACATCCCAGAGGTCACATTTTGAGGTGTTAAACTGTATTTTATGCTACTTAATATTTTCCTCTTTGCTGCATTTCAGCTTCCACCACAAAATCCCACGACTCAGTTTGTCATCCTACCTTTAGAGCCGTATGACACTCACTCCACAAACTCTGTAGAACAGAGGTGTGAAAAACATCTTTTCATATAAAAAACTGTTACTGGACATTCACCGCTGTATATAACATCTATACTGAACTGGGTTAAAAGACTCAACCTACAGGTTTAATGTCAAGTGGCAAACTCTGCTCTTAGGTTTTTATGAACCAAAAAATTGTGCTAATGTACAACAAAATCTGAGGATCAACACATTCATTACCTTTGGACATTTGAAGACAACACTTTCAACCCACTTTACCTCAGTGCAATTATTTTTATGCGAGTGTTCTTAATTGTGTATGTTTTGTGTCTAAATGTCTCTGTATCTTGACATCACAGCAAATGAGGGAAATCTCAATGGTGGCGTAAATAATGGTTTTGATTTCAGTTAATGTTTGTGATTTGTTATTTAGCAATTTACTCTAAGATCAATATTTTGAAGACAAAACAGATTTGGTAACATTCATCATACCAAAACAATGAATATATCAGGAATAACAGGCCATAATCTGGGTGGGAATGGTGGAGAATCTCACAATACGCTGCCTGTGTCAACAATACAGCAATACTGCAATACTTTGCAAGAGAGATATCTACACTGCGTCAAAATGTCTGTATAACTGAAGAAAAATAACCCCCCCCAAAAAAAGGAGAAAGTGCAGATTCTTAACTTGGTGCCTTTAACACACAAAGTAGTGGCACTCTCTTGAATTCTTTACATTGAATGCTTTATAAATATGTCGATATCTGGCACCGGTGTATTGAGAACGTATTGCAAGAGGGAATAATAGAATATATTCCCATTTTGATATATTGTCCCGCTCCTTTGTAATACTATTATTTACTGATCTCAAAGTTGAGAACCACAATACTTGTTTTACCTCCGGCATGCAGTACAATAAATCCATGTTCAGATAAACTCAGAAGACAGAAGCTATTACATGTCATACACCTCAGATTTATTTGGTCTAAAAACAGCTGGTTTGAGCTTAACTTGTCCTAAGGGTTCCTTGTTGTGCATGTGTGCCAATTGAAAGTTATGCAGGTCATGATGCAGCTCAGGGTGAGGCTGGAATCGCTGATCTGTGCCCCCCTCTATCACCACACTCACTCTAACTCCACCAGGTCCTCTCTGTGCTTCGGTAATTGTATTGCTCTGCTGGCACTGAGCACTGTCTCTGTGGAGCAGTAAATCCTCTGCTGAGTCCTGACTGCAGTGTGGGCTGCGTGTCAGCTCCGGTCACATACCGCCCTCTTGTGGTCGACTTTGAGACATTCACTGTTGGATTTAGGATTCAAAGCATTCAAGCAAAACTGAAAGAAATGTTAAATTGTTGTGTTTTTTGCGTAAATAATCCCCAATCTCTTGTGTTTAGATAAACATGAGACTGCAGATTATTTAGAGTTGAATAAAAGATGATTTTCCTCTTCTGTAGAATAAGATGTCACTTAGAGGTCACACTGCATGTAATTCTGTAGCTTAACTGTCTGAGAAAATTGGTTTGATTACAGCACCTGCATTATACCTTATGGATTATGCAGCAGTTATATTCCGATTTCTGGTTGCAGTGTATTGTGTCTATATAAGAATACATTTGACACAGATCTAAGTATGTACACGTCCTCATCATAGCCTCTAAATGGTATGCAGTTGTGTCTGTATTGAAAGTGGCAGGATGAATAAATAGCTGTCATGTATGTGTTTGTGTCTTGTCTTGTAGAGGCTAATGATAGTGAGGGTGGGTAAGAGCAGAGCTGCTCCTCACCAGATGGTGGGTAATGTGGTTTGCTTTAGCTGCCCACCATGCTTATTCTAATTAAACAGAGGCGATTACATTAACACTGGCTCCCACTCAATCTGCTCCTCCACTGAGCGTGGCCTCGGACTGATGGCGGGCTGGGGATCAAGGGTGGAGGGATTATGTATGTGATAGTAAGACATTTGACTTGATACTAATTCAGGACCTAAGAAGTGCAAGTTAGAGAATATTATTCAGACCAGACTGGCGTCTCAACTGGGAAATACTAAAAGCTTTTCCCACACTTTAGCTCTCCTGTTTCCTCTTTAAAAACCCTTGAGCAAGGCTTTTAACCCCCATCTGCTCTGGTTATGGGTTCAATGGTCAACAACATCTGACACTGGATCTACTGTGACGCTGCTGAGAAGTGGAGGAATGAGCAGCCTGAGGTGGCTATGAAGCAATTAATTAAATGAATAATGAAACAGTATGTATCAGCCTGTAGTCGAGCAATACAGAGACGTTAATACGTAAAAGAAAAAGAGAGGATTTACAAAATATAACAGTCATTGTGTGAAACTAGATTCTGATATGAGCCAAATGGATAACAGAGATATTTTAAATACATTTCTACAGTAATAGTAGTACAGAGAGGGTGTTACAAAACATGTCCCCTCTGAAATAGCAGTTTGATTAACCCAAACGTCCATTTCCCTTATTTTCTAGCTCCCTGTCATTTCTTATGCTGTCACATTTCATCAGTTATCACATATATTTTTGATCTTGCCCATTTCTGTAACTCTGAATAAGTTAGAAATGAATCATGTCTGGGCTCTTGCTTTGCTTTACTTGTCTGAAGCTTTAGTAGTTAATTTTGGAACACTTTTTCCCTCAGAGGTATTCTTAGGTCAGTCATGTGAACTGTCAGAGGTTACGTTTGTTGAAGAACAGCAGGAACTTGAAGCAACTTGGAGCTGCAGCTAATGATTATTTGCGTTGTTCATTGATCTACCAAATATTTAGATGATCAATCAAATGAACTGACACGAAAAAATATAATATCAATTAATTAACTGGAATTGAAAGAAGAAACTGTAAGTGGTAAAAGTGCATACATAGTAGAAGCACTGACACGTGTAAGGGAAAAAAAAAGTAATATTGACTTAGGTTCTTTACTTAAGTTAAAATGTGTAGGCTGTAAAATGTATTCCAAATATTTAAGTATAAATTAGTGGTTTGAAGGGCATTTTTTCCCTGTTTCTGTACAATGCCAATGTTTATTCAATAGTCATTGAAATTGAACCATTCTAATGTCAAATAGAATAACAACTTAATATAAGCATTATCTTGACTACTTTTTAGTTTTTTAGTCTTTTTCATTTTCACTCAGAACTTTACAAGACATCGTTCCTTTATTCTTCTGTAATTAATTATTGGGGCAGAAAGTACAGGTATTTATGTTAAAAAGTTGTCAGAAAAGTACAGTTCAGATACCTGAAAACCCATGCTTTGTACTTTACTTTCCACCTCTGACTATAATTTCAGTAAAATTCCCATCAATCCAAAATGAAATTATCAGATTTTTAGTCTAATGTAGTAAAGTAAAGCTTAAAATCCTCACATTTGACAGGATAACACCTGCAAAATTCTGGGACTTCTGTTCAAAAAAGTATTTATTTTGCTATAGAAATGGCTGAAGATCATTAAAAATACAATTAATACACAAATTGACTAATTCTGCAGCTATGAAACATAATAAAGTGTCATCTTTTCTGTATACTGTACTTCTCTTGGTTAAAACATGTTAAGTCACCTGGTCATTGAATGCAGCACGATGTGTTTAGCAGAGGTAATCCGATGAAGTCATTTACTGGTGCTCAAATAGAACTTACATTTTCCCTGTGGCTTTAAAAAACCTAGAGCACTAGAAAACTACAGTGTAATAGTTCCAGAGAAAAACTGTAAACACTGCAGGTTTGAATTTAGCTGACAGGGTTGAAGTCTTATAGCTAGAAAATAGATTACACAATAAAACATTTGCAGTGCACTCAAGGGCTACTTTATGGGAAAAAGAAGATGATGGGAGAACTAAAGGAACATATTGCACTAGTAATAACCAGTTAAATCCCAAAGGTCTGAGGTACTGAACATAAAAAAATAAAAAAATAAATAAAAAATGGGGGGACAAACATGTACAGTAAATGCTGCCAATATTGTAATTAAGCAGGTTTGATCAGTCTCACTTGGACTGAGCTGCACAGAGAGTAGTGGCACACCTGATGTACTGATTCTTAGCTCTTTCCACATCTGGAGTAAATCTCAGGCCAGCTGTGGCTCTGGCAGAGTCCCATCAGAGGTCACCACAGAGCCTGGAGTGACTCCAGCTGTTTGCAACTCGCACAGATGACACATAAACTCTATAAACAGCTTGAGCCTGCGAAGGTTAGTGGCAGGAGCCAATAAACCGCGAATGGGATTGGTAGCATTGTCTTTGTCCAGATGACGGGCAGGGCTGTGTTGTAAAAACTAAAAAAAAAAGAAAAAAAAAACGAGGAGCGGAGAGGCCGTACGGTGCAGATTCAGACCATATGTGAACGCAGTGGTGAGAAACACGAGGCAAATGAGACAGGATGCATAAAATAGTAAACTGTTTTTATTCTTTTTTTTTTTTAACCATGCCATCGAACACTGACGCATACAGAGTTGTGCCTGAATCCACACTGAGAAAACACTTTCACACACTGTGTTACAAAGCTGTAATGAAGAGGGATTTTACTGCACACATGGCAAGAAGAACAACCCTGATTGGATACCAGGTCGAGCTTTGATCTGGCCCTGAGGTAGACAGACATTGACATAATCTAAACAATGCTAATCACATCCTTCTAGGACACATCAAATAAAAGGACATCTGCATTATCACAACATAGAAAGATCAAAGAAAAAAACCCTTTTCAAACAAAAGTGCTCTATTTCTTTTGGTCCACCGAGGAAATCCATTTATAGTGCATGTTCATGTAGAATAGATACAGTGAATGTGTGTTTTCATGGCACTGAGTGTTGTTGGCTACTTAAGGAGGCATTGGTAATGCCCACAGATGCCAAGATTTACTTTACACACTGTTTTCATCCAAAGATCTCAGTCCATTGTCACTTTGAAGGGAACAATTTGAGACAAGCGTGTACTTTTTTCTTTTTTTTTCTTTTTTGTTTTTTTTTTTTTTACATCAAAATTGCTTGGAACTTGCATCAGAGTATCAGCCACTATCACAGTATGTTGCTTCCAGTTGCAATGTTCAGACAAGTGGATCTACATGGCAGTCTATCTTTAATTAACAATAAACAAACACCCAGAAACAACTACCAATAGCACAGACCCATGTACTCAAGCACATCAATGCTCTACTTATAAAAGAGGCACAAGGGAGGGATCTTAATCAAATCAGAGACTTATAAAACACACACATTAAGATGTTTCTCAAATCATACCAAATGTAAACAGATAGCAAATTACTGTAATACAAAAATACAACATGTTTAAATCTATAAGGCCTGTGTTAGGCTCACATAAGGGAATAACATACATGACAGTTTGTACATTACAGCTACACTACAACTGACAATAACCTGCTCATAGTGATTCAATGTCAGAATTTTCTTTTCATGTTTAAAAAACAACTTGTTTTCACGTTTTCTTCAAAATTTTCCTAGAAAATTCTGATTCTTGGATGTATAAGACATCTATATATAGTTAATGTTTAAAAAAACTACACATAAAAGCCATGTTGAGGCATTTTTTTTTTTACACACTGTTTGACCATTTAAATCAGAATGGTAGTTTTTAGGAAATTAAAAGTATCAATGAACGAACAATTTGCAGTAGGTTTAAAACAAACAGTGAAACGCTTGGAGAGGTAGAGCTCACTCTACTAGAAATCATCTCAAGAGACGCCGACTGTGATGAAAACCAGCACATATTTGGTAACAAATAAACAACATATAAATAGCAAAAACCTATTACATTGCAAAAAAAACCAAAAAAAAACAAATTGCGAGCCAGCTAGCTCGAAACAATAACACCCACTGCAAGAGAGACAAGGCAATTAAAGAGATCAAGCTCATGAGGTCAAAACGTGGCAGCCATTCAAGTAAAACATGCAGAAAATAAACGACTCCAAAATAAAAACCCAACAGCAGAAAAACAAAATGGAAAAGTCACAGGAAATTGGGAGCGAAAATGTTGCAAAGATCAGTCAGTCAAGCCTTCATGGAATTATTTTCAGCATCTGCTGCACAATCATGAAGGTTGCTTCATGGTTTAGCAATCAATGAAAAAGCAACTGCTACACATACAGGTCAGCAGTCGCAGCCACTGTGGCATTGATTTGTACCACAGTGGATCCATTAGAGATACAGTTATATCAAAACTGTGTCTGTGTCTGTGTGGACCAGGGCTGAAACACCAAAGCAATCATCAAGTGGTTAATTGTTTAAATAGTTTCTCAAGTTGTTTTTTTTTCTTCAAGTTTTCTTTTTTCAGATTTTCACATTGACTGGAAATTTCTTTGAACTGGACTTTGATTTGACGAAACAGTCATCAACAGTCACCTTCTGGCTCCGAGTCAATACGAAGGCCATTTTGGGAAAACTTTAGTTTAATTGTACAATGTACTTTGAAACGAATAATGAAACTAATGGTTTGTTGCAGCCCTAGTGATTTATGCATGTCCCTGTCAGGTAAAAACCTTGTATCTCCCCAAGTGGCAGCTTCCTCTTATGCATTTTCAGTTCATCCAAAAGGAGTCAGATGTTTCATTCATTTAATCCCCTAAAGAACATGTGATCTTCCAGCTTTAAAAACTAGTAAAACTGTAGGTACAAAGTTTTCACCCTGCAGTGACACTCTGCCTGTGTGTGTGCGTTCAGTGTGTGCGTATGTGTGTAAAGTCTAAGTCCTGCTTAGACGTAACAGACGTACAGGTATGTCTTTTCTATCCTCCAGTCGGCCGGCACCTCCTCTGGTTTGTGGCCCTTCATGTGCTTCTGCATGGCAGCCAGACTCGGGCAGAAGTCCTGGCAGATGGTGCACTGGTACGGAGACGCTCCGTTGTGTGTGCGCAGGTGCTTGATCATTGCAGAGTAGTCTCTAGACCGTTGGTGACACAGCTTACACTCAAATGGCTTCTCACCTGAAAAATTCAACAATACAGCATTAACCTTGTACACCTGGAGAGAAGGGCCTGCCAGGTGAAACGTGATTCACCTCTACCTCAGTCCACTGTACTTGTTGTGGGACTGTGGGGTGTGTTGGTGCTGTCGGTTTACTCATATCGGTTTGCCTTTTTTCACATTATCAGATTTTTGGTTCAACGGTATTAGTCACCGCAAATACAAACGTTTTTTTGTTTTTCTGTCCTCAGTGCAAGGTCAGATAGCAATCTGTAACATTAGGTGCAAATTTAGAAAGAGAGTTTATAATGCAAATTTCAATGATTTAATGGAATTGTTCATAATGTGTCTATGTAATTACATTTAAGTGTAGTCTGTAATCTCACATACATTACATTAGAAATACTAAACATGCAAATGCAGATCTAAATTACAGGTTAGAAGTTAAAATGTGTTACATAATGTATTAAGTACTTCATTTTGATAAAGTACATAAATACAATAGAATACATTAACTTGTTATATTTAATAGATTTTCTGACACATAAACTGGGAAGTAAAACAAAAGAAAAGTTAAGTTATATTCCACATATAAATTGTTTTTGTAAAATCACTAACACTGTCATTAGTAACTGTAATTAAATAAGTTTTTCATAGTAACTAATAAATTAAAGATACCTTTATTTTGTAACATAATTTTCCCCATCACATATACGTAGATGCCTCCAAACACTGACTATTTAGAAGTATTTTCATTCTTAAACTGTGTTTATTTGTGAAAATACTCTTTTTCACTGATACACCATAACCAACAGTGTATGTTTATCAGTGCTTTTCTATGCATTTGTCTGACTCAACCAGTACATCTTTTATTCTGTTTTTAATAATGAGGGTTGGCAGCTCAGATAAATAAGCTATAGCTGAGTTTGAATTTAATTTGCATTTATTTATTTAGTAGGGACAATGCTTTTGAAATCGTTAAAAGATAAGCATGAAAGCTGATGTGTTTCCACAATTTATAGCGTTTGCTAATTTTCAACCCTTGTCGCTTGGTTACACAGGGAATGCTTGTTTTTGAGCAATTTGTTGTTGTAATAAAACTATAGAATATCACAGGTCTAAAAGAGATGTGTGATGTGTGATGTGTATGAGCAGGTTTGTTTAGTGCCTGAGCTCTGACCTGTGTGCACACGGTAATGTGTTTCTAGCTGGTGTTTGAGGCTGAACCTCTTCCCGCAGCCGTTGCATTCATAAGGCTTCTCTCCTGTGTGGATGCGTTTATGGCCCCTCAGTGTGCCGTCGTCTCTGAAACAGCTCCCGCAGAATTCACACTCAAACGGGTGATCGCCTGAAAACACAGCCGTGTCACAGCAGAGGCGACAACACCAACACAGGCCATTGTCATGAGAGACAATAAAGGGCAACTTTTTCCTTGGCATGACATGGTATGGTGCAGATGCATAAGTCAAACGGTGGCATGGCTCTTCTATGCATGTGCATGTCAAGCAGGAATATAGTGTGCTTTTAGATGCTGATGTTATGACATGAGGACACTCCTCTTGGCTGTCTGCTAATAGCTAATAAAAGTCCTCCAGGCATGTGCTGCTCTGTTCTCTATACTGTAGTTAATCTATTTCTCTCCTAGGCTGAGGGTTTGACTCATCTCCAATGACCTATGTGCCTCATTATCTCAGTGTCCACAGCAACAGCCAAGTCAGAGGATACATTGCTCTCCTCATTACAGGCCGATTCTCCCCAATCCCCCACCCCACTGTGGAGCAGATGACATTTACAAAATGTTACTTCCAAGCAGAATGGCATACAAACAAGATACGCTGCCATGGCCAAAACTCCCTTCACTTCTGTCTCTTCACATCAATTATGTATTTCTCCTGTCTAGACATCAAGTCGTCCTGACAGCTGGGAGTGTTATTTAAGGTAAAAGAAGAAAGGGGGACATCTTTTCAGTAAATATCTCTCCGTCTCCTGCGGCACTAAGACTCACCCTCGGTAGAACACACAGACAAGTCATTTCCATTTGCTTTTCCTTCAATATTTATTTGGGTTTCCTCTATCATTTTGGGTGAACCACACTAGAACTGACAGCCGTGAATTGCAGAAGCCCAAAGGCTGTCTAAGAACCCAAAATATAAACAGGATGAAATTGCCCAAAATATGCACCGGCCATAACGGTACAGTGCTGTCATCAGAGAGGTGAGTCATCTTATAGAGAAGGAAAAAGTAGGGTGGGAGAGGATGCATACAAATCAGCTAAAACCTCAAAGCCAATAACCTAAGGAAATTAACCTACATACAAAAATAAGTAGAGCTTTCTTTGTCTTGTGTTCAGCGTATGCATGCTTTTGACGCCTCACGTATGTTTTCGAGACTCCTGTGACAGCATATAGCTCTACAAACAGCAATAATGGCACAAACCATGTGTCTCTTACCCGTGTGTGAGCGCAAGTGTCTTTTCAGCGTTGTGTGGCTGGGGAAGGGGCGCTCACAGTGGCTACAGATGTAGCTGTGCATGCCTGCATGGACCTCCATGTGCTGCTGCAGGGCCTTCTGGGTCTGGAAGCGCTTTGCACACAGCAGACAGAACACCGCCATGTCAGTCCCTAGAGAACACACAAGACACAGACGCACAGTTATTTCAGTACCATACACAGACAGGGCCTTAAGTGGGGAAACTGGGTCACTTCAACTTTGTGTGAGTCCTCTGAGGGAAAAGCTTCTTTCAAAGAGCAAGTGCCTCTACCTAAACTAACTCCCCTAAAAGCCCAGCGGCACTTTCAACTGTGAGTCTTTATATGTTCTATTTTAAACCATGAAAGTCATTGTTTTCTTTAAGAATTTCCCACACAATGCACAGCATGCCAATCACACAATCAATGGCTCCTTCCTGGTGTGTTAGATGTGTAATTATTCTCTTCATTCCCCATCAGGAGTCAGCTCCAGCCTGTGAAGTCCTCTGTCTCTGTGCTCAAAGAGCGGCTGATAGTAGCTCCACCCTAAATGATGCCTACACTATGCGCTCTGTGCAGAATGTTAAGTAGTGATATCAAGCCATTAAAGGCAGGACTGCAGGAAAAAACACAATCCAGTTTAATCCTGTGTGTGACCTGGCATCTCTTTGGGGCTGCTTTCCTGTTGCACAGAGTGTGGAGAGGAATACAGATAGGGAGTCGCTGGCAGGGTAGTTTAAGTCAAAATGGCTATGTGAAGATCCATTGGCTGTCATACTCTCAACACTTGATCTACAAGCTGTGTATGGCAGCCTTCAGATCCCATCTGATAATCACAGTGATACAAATTCATACGTGCAGTAAGATTGTGGCACTGGTTAACCAGTTGTTGGACAAAACGTGCATGTCCTGGAGAGTGAGGCTTTAATGTGAGATTATGAGGTCCTTATTTCTCTGTCTGCTCAGGTTGCAGATCATTTACAATGCTAGCAGGTCCCATTGCTCCTGACTCAGATTCAATCAGACATCTCCAGCGGAGGATCATTAGTAAACAGAGGACTGTGCCAGCACTTCATTGGAATTCAAGTGGGGTTGCTGTGTCGCATTTAAAATGCAGTCTGATGAGGTCCACTAAATCAAATCATTTGTTACTGTTATTGAAGTGCCTTGAGGCAACTGGCAATTAAATTGGAATTAACGCAGGGAAAGGGATACAGCACACTCATACTAAGAGGGAAGAGTGTCAGACACTTGCTTTAGGTTCAATCAAGTTAACAGACAAGCCTGTTTAAAGTAGAAAATAAAAGAAACAAATCAAGTAAATTCACATTTTCAGGGATAAATTGAAAACATTCACAGAGTATTGTTTCTTTAATCCACACATCATAATTTGCACAAACAAAGGAATAGGCTTTTTTAGACTTAACATTTTAGATTTCAGTACAGTTTGGCACAGGTGCACAAAGCCTCTTCTTTGTACGGCTGCATTTGAAATTATGCAGCTTTTTTTGTAAACCTAGTTTTGAAATCTCAGTCTAAAAAGCGGCACTGATAGAACTGATCATTTGTAATCATTAACAGAAAGGAGACAGGATGAAAGACATTCCCTGATCTTAACAATCCTGCAGGGAGGCGATCCGCTGGAATGAACTGCACCTGTTCAGAGGCTTTAGCCTGTGGACTTTTGCACAAAGGGCACACAATGAGGTTCAGGCCCTCATTGACCAAGCCCATTAGTCATAGGCTCCTCGTGCAACTCCTACAATCCCTGTCTTTATGTTGTCCCCTAATGACCAAGGCCTTTTCTCACCCACGGATCACAATATTTTAGGTGAAGACAAAAGACCTCCCCGCACACATTCTCAACGCCTCTGCACCCTCCCCACTCCATTATCTGCTGACCATACAGGAAATCCTTTCATTCTCTAACCTGCGTTACCTTTTGCCTGAGTCATGCCAAACTAATGCCAGCTCACTATGCACTGTTAAGTCCAGTAATGGTCTATCTGAGTAGGGCCATTTAAGAACCACCAAAGACGGTCTCTACATGACCTGTGATGAGGAGCAACGATCCACTTCAACCAAATGTCTTGTGATATTTGCTGCAGCCAGTAGGGGGAGTGCTTTCTCTAATGTGTCCAGGTTTCTTAGCTGCAAGGCAGAGCAGAAACCTCAACCAACTGAATAACACATTATCCACGTTTGTAGATACTTCAAAGCTACTTTAATTAGCCTCTCTCCACGCTCTTTTTAATAACTATCATATAAAGTAAATGACTGTCAATGCACCCTGTGCACTTTGCTCTGTCTGCTCAGAAAGTTTACATCTATTTTCTTTGTGCAGGTAAACTGTTACTCCCTGACACACTTGCAGACACTCACTGATCTATATCCTGATCCTTCCGTCACCAACAATACTGAAACTTGACTAAGGAAATCTGACAAATATTCTGCCACAAGAATCTCACTCTTGATCTCACGTTGACACACGATGACAACGGCTCAGCAGTTGTTTCGATTTATTCTGCACAACTGTCGTAGAAAATAAAAATAACAATATCTTGAAGTGTAAACAAAAGTTGTGGAGGCAAGGAAATGTTTGTATGTATTAGTGATGCCATTTCGCCTCACCGCGCTCTGTTAACTTTTCAAACAAAAAGGATTTGCAGTTGTAGAGTTTTCCAGTAAGCTTTGGTAATAAGTGCAGTGGAGCTTCTTTATGAGAGAATAAGCCCTAAAGTTGGCTGTCATTGCCCCCTGCTTTCTCACCCTTAACCAGACAATGGGCCTGGGATTTAGGTTTTAAGGCACAGGATGACCCCTGACCCTTGGCCCTCAATGGGGTAAATACCATGTAATCAATGGTATTCCTGAAAGGCTTGAGAGTTGACGGAGCATTGTGTCTGTGGGAGGGAGTTTTAACAGTGGGAATAATGATTTACTTTCACACAAATTGTCTATGGAGCAGAAAAATAAAGATGTTCTTATATTATAAAGCCACTTGTCTGATGCACAATTAGGTTAATAATTCAAGACGATTTGAGGTTTTTGTGCTATTTCAGCATATCTACACTGACACGATGTCTGTGCTCATGTGATTTAACATGCTCTGGCTTCATACATCTGCCACTTATTCAGTTCAACTGAGGTGGGAGCCAGCCAGGCTCTCACGCTGCCTAAGAAACAAAACCATGTGTCTAGGCAACCAGATAGGATCATGATCCTTGTTGGGGTGAAGTGTTCAAGCTAATCCCTTCATTCACAAATAAGCGCAGCCTGTTTCTTTTCAAGCGTCAAACAAAAGTTTTCCCACCCTGAGAATCTGGAAGTAAACCCACTGCAAATTGAACAAGAGATTGTATTCAACGACAACTGCAAATCTGTATAATTTCTCCTGTGTTAATCTTAACTTTCATGTCAGCCTCACTACCCACCAATTAAACAGATTGATGACAGCATAATTGAAATGTTACTTTGATATATGCATTTTTTTAATGTGTGCCTGGAGAGTTTTTAATGGTACAGTATTTATTTCAACCAGTTGTGAATGAACTAAACAAATACAATTTCCTATTAAAAAGGATGTAAATCTAGAAACAGACCACATCGTATCGCATCATAATAACCAGTTAGACAATGAAGATGCTCAGTGCCTAAGTCGTGCTGTGTGTGTAGTGTGCACTCTGTCAGCCGGCTCACTGATATTGCACAAACATACACAGTCGGGCAGGCTGCATTACATGCAAGACCTCACATGACCCTCCATTCATATGCTACTATATGTGCTCATGCAGCTCCCTGTGGATGTGGCGGCTCTTTAAGCACACAAACACTACAGTACCTTAAACAACCCCGGGCGCTCATCAGTAGACTGCTAATCTACCCGAGTGAGGAACAACTGACTCAATAATTAATGCAACAAGAGATACATTGCTCGTGTTTAACCACCATTCCATGGACCAGTTCATTGAGGTCACGCACTGATCCCCAGTTTGAGTCACCTCAATTCCTAGAATGTTTCCAGTATTTTCCTTATCAACTGTATTTCACTTTACATGAAATGACAGAACATCCTAGGGCTTTGTGTGTCTTGCAGGTCAGTGGGAACACAATGCAAAACGAAGCACTTTAATTCAATTTAAGGCTTGTATGAATTAGAACTGAATATTAAGAGACGGTGCAGTGTGATAACGGACATGCAGTTAGGTTAGGTAAGAGGTCTGCATTATAGGGCTGCACTATAGAGCGTGCACTCTATCTGAAAGGACTATGGGCCTGTTTAATTAGGGCTTGGACAGAAGGTAATATTATTCACTTGGTGAAGCAGCCTGTAATGTGTGGAAACAGTGCAGCAGCTGTGAGTACACAAAAGCTGCTTTCTTTTGGCCTTTGCCTTGAAGGCAAGGTGGCAAAATGGTTAGCCAGCATGGTCTGAAGCATATACAGTCAATTTCTGTGCATAGTGTAGATAAGGTACAGTCTTGAGTTTTCCAAAATTGAAAGCTTGGTGCCCCAGAGCCTTGACTTACTCTGATGAAACAAACCCCTTTGTTGTGAGAGCAATTCGGAGACAGATCCATTCTTTTATTTTGGGCACTGACAAGTAGGTCAGAGGAGACTATGACAGTGCTGTGGTGAGGAGTAAACAGCAGCACATGATGCTGTTTTCCTCTCAGTCCTGGCATCCAACACCAGCAGCAATCCTCTTGCCCTCAGGAAGTCCTCACATACCCCCTACCCCTGACTCTTCCCACAGTTCACTCCGCCCACAACCCCACCCCCCCACTGCTTTGATCTCAAACTTCAGCAACCCACGGCCATTCACCTCTGACATATCAAAATGGCTAAAGAGACTTTCCCTGTAAACTAGTGTTGCAGCCAGTGTCACTAAAATGCTTTAAGTAAGTAGTATTATTTTCCATCCAGAGGAGGTGGACAGCAACATTAGAGCTGCTAAGTACTTTTATGCCACAATATAAAGCTATGACACACCTCGAACACTAAAGCACCAGAACTTCCTGCGTTGTAGACATGAAGTGTGGAATATTTTGGAAATGTATATCTGAAGTTTGAGCATTTCTCTTGATAAAACCTCAACACGACAGATTAAATTACCTGTAGCTCATGTGAGAGCGACAATAAGAGTCGGTAACAAGGCTCACAGCAGACCAAGCTGAGATCATGACAAAATGTGAGAGTAATGCCCTCCTGTACCCTGCTCTGGATTCACTGCCAAGCTGAAACTGAGCTCTGGATGTTTACAACGTGGGGAGATGAGGGTAGAAACTTCTGGGCATCGTTAACACCCCTCCATGTCCACATCCATTAACTATTCATACTGTGTGTGCCACCTGGAGTTACAGTTACATGCCAATGCTCCTGAGAGGGTTATCGCCTTTCTCTGACAGTAGCAGAAAAGGTGTGGATTCAGACACTGTCAGGCATATGTACAACAATACAGCTTTTTCTGTGTTTGGAGAGTCAAACACTTGTTACTAACTCATACTTCTTATTTCAACTTAATGAGATGATATTTGCAGGTCTATTTTACCACGTGGAATATTTCTGAAATTATAATTTTTTCACGCATCTATTATATGTAGCTCTAGAGATCACTATTGAATATTTGTCTTTCAGCTATAAAAGTCAGTAAGTCATTTCAGGGATGATATGAAAAGGTAAACAATCCATGACAAGATGTTCTCATTAACAGTAAACAGCACAATCTATGTTTGCATAAACTAATAAGGTGTATTTTATATCTATACTGGTGCACAGACTAACTATCACAGAGGGTCCTTATGCTTTTTTTTTTTTTTTTGCTTTTATGTGTGTCTTATATAAACATTTGTACAAATTTGGACTAAAAAAACATTCTCCACTACTGAAAATATGTTATGTTGGTTTACAGATATGAGAAAAACTATAATCATTGCCCAAAGCACCACAGCTGTATTAAAACCATAGAGAAAACAATCAAGCATTATTTAATTATTTAATCACTCATACATACAACATTGTCAAAGCTATGTCTGGCATCTATAAACCCTTAAGTATGATTACCATAACTGAAGCAAGAGCAAGAGTAATATTTGTATACTTATATCTATTAATAATGATATGCCGACTTAGAATCTGCTTGCTTTCTTGGAGATATGTTGTTTTGATAATATTTACTATATGGATTAGACACTTAAATATCTTTTCCTTTTACTTCTCTGTTCAGTGTAAAACATTTGCTGTCATGTAAAGTAGCATGAGTAAAGTTAGCCTGCTAACTTGATCCTTTTACCTAAAGCTGTGACTGTGAGAGAATTGGCTTAAAACATGATAATGACTTTAGCCCCTGAGGCAGGTTGTTTCAAATTTCTAAGAGTCCAAATAACCAAATCCTCAAGTCACCACCCCAGTTTGTGCAGCTACTGAGTCGAGACTAATCTGGAGAGGACACAGTTTAAAAAACACAACAAAGAATTTAATTCATCCAAGTGCACAAAAAGATTTTAATACAAATCTGATGTTTACTGATCATAACCCGTGAAGGATTGTGACAAAATGTGTTCATTTTGTTGTTCATTACCCGAGTGTGAGGTACATAAATCTAGAGCCAGACTGGAGGTGACATTTGTCTGTTTTAAAAACTGTAATACTCATCCTCTGATGCTATGGCTGTGGCGAAGTGGCATGCAGTGGGTATGGATGCCAACAGATATTAGTGGGTGACATGTGAGAGGGCCTCCCACCTCTCTGTTGATAAATTATGGAGTATCATGACAGGAACAGTTTAACCCAGCCAGCATGATAAGCAAGTTTAAATCCATAATCACAAGTACCGTAGTCACGGCTTACTCAACAGCTCAATACATGCTGGGCAGTTGAGGACACAGGTTTACATACCAGTTGGCAAAATGCATTCAGACTCAAACCATGAACTCCAAACATCTCATTTTTAATTCTAATTTCTTGTAAAGATGTGAGTAGTAGTTTGGAGAATTTTTATTACATTCTTGGATGGTCAAATGTCCACTGTGGCTTTTCCAGAAAGACATATCGTGACACAATAAACTTCACATCTGCTCATTTTCATTATTGATATCAGTTCAAGGCCAAATTTAATTTAGTCCAATTTATTATTCAAGGCATCTTTGATCAAATGTAAAACCTTCGATTGACAAAAATAGCAGTATAACAAACCTCAGTGAACCAGTCTTAAACATGTTAAATCCAGCAAATGTTACATTTCCATTTCTCCATGACTAATGTTTCTGCTACTGATGTTCAAGATGCTGAACCCCTCCACCCATGAATGACTGTCAGAGCCTCCACTCATCCCCATCTCCATTATGCTAAAATACTAAACACTACAAATTTGACAAATTCTTTACAAAGATTTACAAAGAAAATGCATTTATTGTGTCTGTGGAAATTTTCAGACCTTTGAGCACCAGATTTAATGAATAATTATTAATTTTAAGGATAATTTAGGCGATTTAGTTTCTCCTTAAGAGACATTTTCCAGACGCCCGAAGTAACTGCCTTCATCTATACAAACAATACCAAATACAACACCATGACACCACACAGCCAGTGAGACTTTCAGGGAATAAACATTAATTGAATCTGAGAAATTAATAGGTTTTGATGCAACAGGTTCAAAAGAAGTCCAGTACAACAGTCAAAGAGCTGGTAAAGATGTTGGAGTATTAAAAATGTCTATCATGCAACAATGCCATGGTCCACTGGATGAGGAATGGCCCAAAATACTCCTGTTGAATAACACATGTAGTATTTTACCTAAAATATTTGATTTGAGTCAGACAATTTAAAGGGCAAACTGTCAAACCTTTGTTAAAGTGTATATACACTTTTAACCCCAAACTGAAATAAAAACAAGCTGAAAATTCATTCATTATTCTGAAATTTCACACCATCCAAACGAACTGCTTTGCCTAAGAGAGATTGTATATCGAAATAAAATATGCACAACTATGTAAAACTTTCTCAATACGTTTAGTGCCAAGTAAGTAAACTTCACCCTCAACCGTATGTTAGTGTAGGAGTGTTGGTGCATGCCCATGTTTGTAAAGTACCTGTGTGTGTTTGTCTGTGGGCTTCCAGCGCATCCTCCGAAGAAAATGTTGCTCCGCACTGATCACACACCAGTGCCTCCGCAGGAGCTGTGGATGAAATCAAATACATAAGAATGTAGCTTAATCAGACAGTAAATACAAATATGTCTTTGTAATTGGAGAGAAAGTCATTTAGTAGAAAAAGTGAGGGAAAAAGCAACAGGAGACGAACAAAGGCGTCCCATTTGAAAAGTCACCAAAGAGACTTGCTTGTTACACTGTTGTGCTTTTCAGGTGTTAACACAAGGAAGCAAATGCACACAGCACAATAGACCAGAGGAAAGCGCCATAAAAACACAACTCAGGACAAACAAAAGCACCAGACAGGGTGCAACGGCCCTTCTTCTTGACAAAAAAGAGCGGCGCTGAAGAGTTTTATTTACCGTGCCCTGTTATCAGTCTCTGAACAGTGAGCAGACTGGCTGCCTGAGAGGCCACAGAAGGACTGGGTGTTCTCTCTACAGCAGACGCTTCCTGCCTGCGGCACATCCCTTTATCAAAAAAATACTTCAGAGTCAACACCCCAAATCCCATCGCATACACTGTAACTACAGTTCCCAGCTCACCTTTGGAATGCCCTTGTCTATTCTGATGAAGACATGAAAGAGACAAGTATGCATACTGCTTGCAGAAATGTTGAGTCCTTGTTCTGCACTCACCTCACACCTGCACAGACAGACACACAGGACAGACGTACATGCGCACACACTTTGTGTCTCGCACGCACGCACACGCACAGCTGTTTGGATGTGGGTTGGCTCTCACAGAGATGTAAATCGGTTGCAGATCCATACTGGCCCAGGGCTCATTCACTGATCTATTTTCTGCTCAGCTGGCTTTAAATGAAGTTAAAATGACTCATTAAAACACCCACAAGCTTTGGGAACTCTGAGCGCTACAGCCTAAATGTGGTCCTCTTTCAACTCTTACGATGCCTCTATACGCAGACACTGTGCCACTGTTCCCCGTGCTGCACACAAATAACAAAAAAGCCCCAATCTGTTCATTTCTAAAAACAACAATTTTTGAAAACAAACTGTTACTGTTTTGGAACGGTGCGTTTTGTTACACGGAACAAAAATAAAACTTGGTTGAGAGTAGTTTTATATAGTAATAACACTACAACAGTGTGTAGATCCTGATGTTGTGTGACGCTGTCCAGTGTGGTATGTTGTGTTGTGTGAGATTGTGTGATAAGGGAAGAAGAGAACATAGTGCATTGTCTTGTGCAGTCAAAGGCACGGAGTGTGCTCTCATCCATAAACCATCAAACTGTCTCCAGACGCGGCTGCAATCGTCCTCCATCAAAACACTTTGTCTGGCATACCAAAATAAGAGCCAGCATCGAGCTGAATACCAAATCAGCCCATTAGAGCAGTGGAGCACTCGCTCCTTAGCAACCAGCGGGATCTAAGGCTGCTATACCGAAATACACAGTGACAAAGAAATGAGATCCACATCTCTTTTTTGTAGTATTATGGGTTGACACGTTTGGAAGGGGAGAGTTTATGCAAAAATTCAAATTAGGTTAAAGGTGCTGCTGTTGCATGTGTCACTGGCGACTGAAAATCAAAGCACGACGCTGAGGTCTCAGAGCGATGAAAGGCGATGTGTGTGTTTAGGGTTATGCAGAGGGTATAAAGGCTGGGGCGACTCAGGTGAAGTACTTTTTAAGCCGAGTTTAAAGAAACAGATTCCCTCTCATCTGTCAGCAGTATGTCATTTCCAAACAATCCTCAGAGAAAAGGCGGAGAGGACAGAGACCTCGCCTTGTCTATACACATATTCCAACTGAGGTTTCTGTTTCTGTTTTAGTTTCATTTTTAGTCCCTGATCTCTCCCCCCCCTCACCACCACCACCGCCGCCACTTCCTCCCCCCTCTGCTCCTCTTTCTCTATTTTGGATAAAGTAGCTGGGAGAGCAGTCAGGTCTGATTAAGTCTGCATTTGGGTACAGTGTGTTCCTGGACACACATCTGCGAGCGAGCCATCACACACGCTTCGGAACACTGGCAGAACACCCAGGCCTGCCGGCAGCTGATGATGTCATCACTCAGAAGGGGCAGAGCTGGCGAACTGCCAGAGTCTCCGAAAAAACACAGAAACGATTCAACGGAGAGACTAGAGAGACAGAGAGGAGAGGGAGGGAGAGGTACAGAGACCTAAGCATGGAAAAGAAAGCATGATCCAAGTAGTGTGTGAGCATGTGTGTGCGTCTGTCGGAGAGGGGAGGGGGGTGGGGATGCAGTATGGAACAGGTGCATTTGAAAGGCTGCACTATCAAGAGACTTAATAAGCAGTGAATACTCAGAGATGAGAGTGTGAGAGTTACTGAGTACCTGTATGAGACAGCATGTGCATCCTTAGTCGCATGCTGTCCTGGAAGTGTTTGCCACAGTATTCACAGCCGTGGCCCTTCTCTTCGTTATGCAGCCTCCTGTGGAAAGACAAACACTAGTGTGAGCATGTTAACAAAGAAAAGAACAGAGGACACACTTGTGATAATAACAGTATCTCGTTTCTGCGGGTTTTCTTTCTTTTTTTTTTTTTTTCTCTAAGGTCTCCCAAACCCAGAAGCATCATTGTCCTCGTAACAAGAGGAGCATGTTTTAAATCCGGCAAGAATCCCTGACTGAATGCAACATCATTAGTGTAAGAGGCCCTTGGAGTTGAGAATCACAACGCATGAATGCTAAAAGAACACAGACAATAGGATATCTGGCTAATTTCAGAGTGCAGACATACGCGTGCCTCCACCCGCCAGCACTGCAAGACACTGGGCACAAACACAAAAATATACACACTAAGGACACGCACACAAAATTACATCCAAACAAAACATGCATACGGCGCACACACATACGCTATTCCTGTAACTGCAATGAAAAGGAGAAAAGATGATTCGCTGAAGGTCCGCCGGCAAAACCTATCATATCATATCACACACATCCAAGCATGCAAGGCATCTGTACTGTTATCCTTATATCACCCCGTTCACAGCAGAACAAATGGCCTAAAAAGACTCAAACCCAGTCTGTGGTCAAAATAAATGAGTCTCAGAGGTAATTTAGCCTACATGAAATCAGTGACCAACATTAACACATTAGGCTCTAAGGAGGAGGAAAATCCACTTGGAGGAAAATGTTCAGTTTCTAAGGTTTTGCCGTTATCCTGAAACATGCAGCATAATTTCCTCATTAGCCTGTTAAATTTCTGTTCATATTTACCCACCCACCCCTTCAGTATTATTAAAATATTTTACCACTTACCTTTAAAATAACAAAGTAGTTTCTCTTGGCAAAAACATGAATGTATTGGTGAAGGTTTGAGTATTTTATCAAACAATACTAGTTGGTAAAGATAGCAATGTCATGCATCATCTAAAAATAAGTGTATTTCTAATATGCAGTGATGGAGGAGGAGGAGGCACACAGTAGATAACAGGTCAAAAATACTGTTACAGGAAAAAATCCCTGAATTCAAAACCTCTTCAGTAAAAGTACACAAAGATTAAAATAAAACCATAGTTAAACAAACAGAAAAAACAAAAATATGCCTACAATTTAAGAATATATTTCGGCATAATATATGTTAAACATTCATCTGTTAATCTCATGGTATGGCTCATATGAATACTCTTATATTTTAATCTATGTAGGCTATTATAATAATGTAACAAAATGTATGATTTTTCATCATTTTTTTGTATTAATAATATAAATCTGAAAAGTAACTAGTTGCCAAAGTTATCGTATAAATGTTTTGGACTGAAAAGGACAATATTTACCTAATAATAGAATGAGGTAAAAGTAGCATAAAGTAGAAATACTAATTCTAAAGTGCTCCCTCAAAGTGCAGTACATAGTTACATCCCATCACCAATAGACACAGATCTGTTGTAATAATAAAATAGTCATGCAAATAATTGTAATTAATGATTTAATTCAAGTATAGTGTAAGGCTTGCAATAGTTTATTTATACACATGCTGTAATGAAGAAGATCCACTTACTGCACTCTGTAACACATAAATAAAAATTTAGGCTTTTAGGCTTTGTAAACAAAAAATGCTCCAGGCAGATTTTACATAAATAACTTAAAAGCCTTCAAAGCCTTTCTGATAATTACAAGTACGAATACAGGTTAAGCATGTCAAGATGGAGGGGGAAATGTTTGCAGAAATGGTGGTAGAAACATAACGTTTCTGCTTTTTATACAGATGACCAGGCACGATTATGCAAAATAATCGCAATTAGTTGCAATAATTGCAATACGATACTTAGAACTGCAAAAAGTAAATATGGAATATAATATTTTTTTCTTTTAGGTTCAATTAGTTTTACACTGAAAACTCAGCGTTAGAGCTGTTTAATTCTTTTCAACCGAGCGGTGCCAGGAGATGCCTCTTAACCAACACCAGAAAATGTCAATCTGCAGTCCAGGTGTATGCTCAGTGACCTGGTTACAGACCTACAGCAACTTCATTACATCCTCAAGCAGCGCTGCCCATGCAACTCCTTCAACCTGCAGACATTGGCCTGTCTCTGTGAGTAAGCAATGCACATCACTAAATATCCCAAAGGATGCTCCGTTTCACTGAGCAGTTTTGCCTCTGCTCTGGAGTGGCACAAGGCTCGTGTCAGTCACAGGAGAGGATAAAGAAACACTAGAGGCCCGGGCCATGGCGCTTATCAGGGGTTAGCTGCATATAAGGACTCAAATATTGTCTTTTAATGACGAGTAATGAGGCAGACACTGCCAAAAAACATCACAATTATTAACATCTAAAATCGAGTTAATGAGAGTTGTCACTGAGCCAGTCAGTAAGGCTTTAGGAGTTTTGTGTACAGTGACAAAATCTAAATTGTCAAGCTCATAAATAAAAAGGGGAATAAACAAAACAACACAGCAAGTTGCAAGGCAGAAGTTATCCATCATCTGGCTGAAGCGTCCAGCCTGGTCCCTGCTGAGAGGCTCCTCTCTGCTGATGCAAAGGAATGCATATCAAATAGCCTGGGAGACAGCCTGTTGTGCAAGGCACGCTTCTGCACAAATAATCAAACAGAATTTAGAAAGTAAGGCTTTGTAAATAACAGCGTTACGTGACACCAAGGCCTCTTTATATCAAATCCCTCACAAAGACCCAATTCAAACTTCCCGAGACGTCTCACTGTCAAGACATGAGCGCAGGTGTCCCTGAGAATAAATTTACATATTTTCTGTAGCTCCTTCCAGCTTTTAACTTGGATAGTATTTTAATTTGTTGGGAAAAATATCCTAAAGACCGAGAACCGGATCCATATAAGAGACTTCAGCAACAAAATCAACTGCTTCGCCTACATTTGTCATTCTGCACAAGCACCTGCACAGCCCTCCCATCTTTAACCAGACGCATTTTTATCAGTAACCTGTTGAGACAGCTCACATTTACCACTGAAAGTGTTTCACAAACATCTCACCTCTTAACATCCACTGTTTTCATGGAGCTTTCACTTAAGAGTTGGGCTTTTAACAAAGGACCTGTAAATGCATGTATTAGACCTCAGACTTAAGAATTATTCTTCTCCTAGGGGATATTCAATTGTCCTTTGGCTCAAATAAAATAAAAAAATGTAATTAAAACAAGTAATCCGTACATTCTTGAAACAATAGTCACGGTTGCAAGTTGAAATATGCGTAATAAGTCAAAGCAGTTGCTCTGTGGTTGTTATTCTGCAGCTTCTCCTTTCCTCCCTTCTTTTTGCAGTCCTCCTGCCGCCGCCTCTACCTGCCTCTGTCTCTACTTCAGCTCGTGTTTCACATGTTTGAGTCTTTCTCTGTCACAATTTCTTAAAGCCTCATTGAAAGAGAACATCTTCCAGGTTCTGGGTTTAGCACAAGGCTAAAAAAAAAAAAAAATCTATACTACATCAGTTCAAACCCTATGAATGTAATGAGACGCCGATGACCTAGTGGATGTCAAAAGGGTTTACGTACAGACAGATTTATTTATCCGGCATCTACTTTTTTTTTTAATGAACTTATTAAAACACACAGTGTACTCTGAAGTGTGAGGATGCAGTGGTGTTGACGGATGTTTAGTGTGTGCTACCTGTGCTGTTCCATGGCCTGCCGGCTGTGCAGCTGAAGCCCACATTCACCACAACACTGCTGGCCCTGAGCCTGGCCCTCGTGCCTCATCCCTGCCGCAAACTGGCCCAGTCTGCTCAGGAGCTCCCTGTGGAGTAAGCCCTGGTGCAACAGGCCGCTGTAGGCCCTCGGGTCCAGAGACACACCTAGAGACGGAGCCACTGAAACAGAGACTGGCATCATTCCCTCCCCTGTGTGGTTGGCGGGCACCGAGTATATGGACGCCAGATGTTTGTCTGCAATCCCCGGGAAACAATCCAGAGAGCTCCCCACCACTTGTCCTCCATCTTCAGGGCTTGTGTGCAGCTCTCGAGCACTGGTGATCACGCTGCTTCTCAGAGGGGTCCCCGGGCCTTCGTCTCTGGGCTGGTCTGATGTGACGCTTCCTTCGCCGGCGCTAGAGGACCTGCCCTCACAGCCGTTGGCGTCATCCACCTGCATGCTTTCTGACTTTATACTTCTGGCAGGATCATGAGATGAGGCCTGGGATAATTCTGAACTGTGCTGCTCAGGCGGCTGAGAACTCTCCATGTCGACCTCCCTGGCCAGCTTCGAGCTCAATTCAGGAGCCACCTCGGGCTCCGGTTCAGGAGAGCTTCTGTCTGTCATGTGGTACAAAGCCAGGTGGTGCAGAGCAGTGGGAGTGGTGCGGTTGGGTCCATCGTGTATGGAATGCTTCTTCGACATCAACATGTGTCTCCAGTGCCGGGCCCGGCTGTGGTCGCTGTGGTCTCCAGAGCTGTGAGTCCTCACCGACACCTCCTCGCTCTCCTCCGCCTGAATCGTCTCCAGCACCTTCAGGCACTGCTCCTCCAGGTACTCGATCTCCAGGATCTCCGCCGCGTACAGGAGGTCATCCAGGTCCTCGGCTGTGGCCTGGAGCGAGGCGGTGTAGGCGTACTCCAGAATCTGCTGAAAGGTCTTGGGAGACAGGAAGTCCAGGGCATAGCGCAGGCTGCTGCGGTGGAACAAGATCTCAAACATTTTGCTGGTGCAGGCCAGGACGGTGCGGTGCGCCGGGAACTCCTGGCCGTCCACGGTGATGATGACATCACATAGTGTGCCGGTCAGACGCATCTGATTGGCTCGCTGCAGAAGCGTGCCGGGGTGAGTGGGATTGTGGAGCTGGAGCACACCCATGTTTGTCAGACCCGTTTCCACTCGGACCTTTGCTGAACCCACGCATGAGGTGTGGCTGTCCTGCCTGGTTCTCTTGGCTGCAGTTGGTTGTAGGTCTGTGGTTTGGGTGGAGGGGGAGGGCAGAGGATCATTAGCACCTGTCTCAGTTACAATGTGACGCAAAACACATTTAATTATACTATAGTGTACAATACACTTTAACAGATGGGAAGCCTACATGTTGATTTATTTTAATTAAGAACCAAAAGCAGGCAACTGGTCGATAGGCAAAGCAACAGTTTCCATTGGAGCTGATTAGTCTGAGGTCTCGTTGAGAGCGGTCACGTCGCTGTAATAACGTCTGCATACTGAGAGGTGACGGTTCAATTTATCAAGCTGCTCACACACACTCTCTCACACACGCATCTCTGCACTCAACAGGTAGGCCTGCTATTACCAGCCGCCCTGCAGGGCTGATTAGTTAATTTAGGCTGCGCACGTTCATGATTGGATGTGTTAAGACAATTAAGCCGCTCTGCCAAAATCCCTAAATAAGTTATCAAACTATCTCATTGACGAAAGAAGGAAAACGAACGGCACTTGTGGATCGGAAATATGTTTTCTTCAACACAATACAGCAAAATGAGTATTTGGGGGGATTATTAGGCATAAATTGTGATGTAGGACTCCGGCAGCACCTCCAGTGATGCTGACAGGCTTCATCCTCAACTACCCGCAACATCAGAGCGCATCAGGTGCACACGCGCAAATCCACGTTTATGATCCAAACACACCGCGATCAATGTAACCTTCATCCCGGGCTTATTTACAGTGTGCACGGTGTTTGTAGAAGCCCCCGCTGGACGCACAGACCTAATTTACCCCAAACACCGCTCTGATATCACCGTTAACTGCTCAGACCTGAGCTCAGTCAAGTTTGGAAAATCCGAAATCACACCGTGGCCGAACTTGGGTGGGTTTGTCCACGCGTGTTGTACAACGAAAGGATTGTGACCCGCCACAAAACTGGCTTTATTTATTTATTTATTTATTTATTTATTTATTTTTAAAAATATGAATAATTAAAATTAGTCTGGGACTGAAAAGTAGTTCATCGCATCATAATCAGCTGACTGGAAATATCAAGAGGAGCAAAGAAACGGTAAAAGTGTGAGCCGTGTCAGCGGGTCTTACCTCTGTCTCCTAACGTCCTCCGATGATTATCCAGGCAACATCATGCTTACACATTTCACAGTACGCGCTCCAAACTCAGTCCTGCTCCAAGTAAGCAAATCATCACCCAGCCACGGCCGTCAACGCAGCGACGGGAAACGCACACATCCGGGTGAAACTTTCATAGTAATAACCCGGTGTTCTGAGTCTGTGCAGCCCACAGTGGGTGGAAGAGTGGACTGTCATTTGTCCAAACGCGTCCAATCAGCAGAAAGACACAAACAATTAGATTAGCTGATAATACACTAACGGCTCTGTCTGAATCCTACATGTGGG
>JAPQRQ010000006.1:23997711-24068869 GCA_037367365.1 Apogon talboti | reverse complement strand
TTTTGCACACAATTAGTTTTATTTTTTGGCACTTTTAAATGTTGGATTCATAAGAGTGTGGCATTACATTCAATTATTAAAGTAATTGCAAAATATAGTTAATTTTACTGCTTGTGAAGGACATAAATAATAGTTAATCATCTAGTGTGGAGGCTATGTTTTGCATCTTAATATAATATTATTGATTATAGTAGCTCTTGCAAAACATATATTCTCTAAAATATAATGTTTTACAGTTTTAATACATTACTTGGATTTTTTAAGACTAATTAGTAAAAAAAAAGTTATAAAAACAAATTGTGATCCTTAGTGTCACATGTGCATCTGTCCAAAACGCAGGCATGTTTCTAAGTTAACTCCTCTTCTCTGTACACTCGGTGCTTCATGGTAAAGAAAATGCAGTTTCAACCTCCACTAAACACATCTGTTAGCTCCTTTTCACTTTGCAGTCAAACAAAAAACAAAGGATGAAAAACATCCGCCAACAGACCTAAAGAAGTCACATAAGTGTTTTTTCAGGTTGATGTGCGGTGGGTGTGCAAGGAATCCTGAACATGCAGGGGGAGGGGAGCATGAGTGACAGGTGGTGGCCTAACTATTCAGACTGAATGGAGCAGAAGTATCCATACTCTATACTCTAGGCTACATCCTTTTCACTCATTTAAGTGTTTTTTTTTGTGCTGCACATTTTACTTGTTAAAATAAAAAAGTGTAAATTATTGTGGATTGTAGTTGACTTTAAAATCTGAATTGTAGTTTTATAAGGTTTTTCCTGCGCATTTCCGACCCTTAGGAGGTGAAGCTCAATGCGTTACTTAGTGGAATAGAAGATGAAATACTAGTTGGTAACCCAGCTGTTGTGTGAACCCCCTCTCTTCCAGGACCTTTATGTTGAAGGCTGGAGCTGCCGTCTTCCGGTCTCCTCCGTGCGTCCCGCCGCCGCCTTCACCGGCTGCAAATCATCCGCCGGCCCACGTCACGGCTCTGAGTGATCACCCTCTGCTCCTCGTCTCTCCTTCAAGGCTGCAATCAGAGACATCTACAGGGCATCCGAACTACTGACAGGTTAGACCAGTGTGGTGCCCTGAAATGAAAACTGCTTCACGAGGAGAGGAGAAAGATGAAATCAGTTTTATTTAGCAGCGCAGGGCAGAGAAAAGTGAAATGAGGTAAGAGCGTCTGAAACAGGACGCTTTGTCAGGTCAGTGCGTCTGCTGTGGCTGTTGACTCCGGACACGGCACCAGTGTGTACAGCTTTATGTCACATCAGAAGCACCGAGGGGAGGGATGTCACCGCTGAAAATACCACAGCCCCCCGTCCCTGCAGAGTATTTTGACATCCTACACTGGAAGTATTAACTTTACTCCTGCGCAAACATGCGTTATGCAACACGTGTTTATTTACTCCCCGTCTATCGGAAAAAGTAGCCCGAGGAATTTCCAGCCTCACATAACCTGTTTGCACTGTAACCTTTCTGTAAATAGTCCTGTGCGTCCATGACATGGCGAAAACAAAGGGGATCACTGAATGGAGATCTCCTGCCATCTAGTGGTAAAAACTTTCAACTACATGCTCTGATTTTCCTTGAGACACGGAAAGTAATTGCAAGAGACAAAATGCGCCAGGACAGAATTAGATTTGGAAGCCATTTTTTATTTTGTAAATGGGTTAGCACCCAGACTGTACATAACAGATATTTGACCCAATAAAGAGTTTGACCCAATAAAACAAAAAAAAAAAAAAGGAGCGTCCAAGAGATGAGGTAGCAAGGTGGTCTGGTAACAGCCGTGGAGTACAAGGTGTGTAAATCAGCCTTGTTTTGTCTTCTCAACATGACATGGATTATATAAAGCCTTTACAAAAGGTTTGCTCTACAGTTTCAGTTGGACCACCCTGCTTCCTACTGATGCTATCCAGAACTTATCAAGCAGTCACACGTGGTGGATGAGTTTTGTACAAAAGACAAAAACCGAAAAAAGGGAAAAGAAATTAAAAGAGCACATTACAGAACACACTTGAATAACAAATGGGGAGAAAGAAAACCATTGTGTAGTTATGTCAGAACACGCTTCAAAGGTAACACTCATTAAATCAAATGTGAACTAGTTTGCCCCAAACAAACATGGGCATGTCTATCTGCCTTGTAATTATACGTTATCAAGTACTGATTGAATTCATGCCAAGGCTCAAAACACCCTCCTTCACTATAGCTGGCAATATATAGTGCTGTGACCAGAGACGGACAGTTTTATACACCACACGTGTTATAATAACCACATTAGTCCATTTATCATACGTTTCTTCTATTAATACAATATATTAAAAAAAAGAATAGGCTAAATCTCTCACGACAAAGCTATGCAGATAGAAACTGATGACAAGACAATCTACTGACACACAGGCACAGTGCACAAGCTTGCAGGCAGGAATGGAAAAGAAATCTGTAGTTTTTAAATAGTACAAAAATGCTTTTTATATTTTTTTGCTTCAAAAGCACAACTCAAAGTATGAAGCCAGACCTCTGATCTGCTTTAATGTGAAGAAGAAACGATAGCTATCATAGTTGTTGCCCCAAACAAATACGTGGCATATATTTAGCTCAAAATCTTTAAGACATTCACTTGATTCACCGTTCCTCAACTCTTGGCTGGTAATCAGCAGTTTGCTGGCATTGTGTCTCTGTGAGCATTCCTGCTCAATGAGTTGCCTATTTTAAAATCATTTTAGCATTTTAATATTTTTTTTTTAAGTAACACTTTTAGAAGGCAGTGACACACTGAATATATTTGATTGGAAAATGTGCCGAATCTGATCCACAAATGCACACTGGAGACGTGTGGTGGGAATTTCTGTTGGTGTCTTTCCCCCTGCAGCTGGCTGTGGGTTCATCCTGCATTTTTATAACCGGAACGAATAAGGTTATAATCCATACTTTAAACCTATGTTCAATTGAAGCCGGTAAATCTGTGAGAGATGAAACATCCCTGTAAAAGACAAAGTGTAACAATAAACCTCGTAAACAAATTTTTTTTTTTTTACAACCACTTGCAGGTCAGACATGCAGAACAAGCTATTTAATGAGACTAGCCCGCAAATGAGGCTTAAAAGAACTAAAACAAAAAAATGCAAACATTATACATCTGAACAGTCAAACATGAAAATAAGAAAAATAATTTCTATATATATATAGTCTTTTTTACATTTTCCATAATAATTCAATGCTTGTGTGCAACCGCAATTAAAACTATAAGCACAATAGAAAGTATAGTCTAAATTTATATATTTACCAAGCGATCATTATAATAAGAGATTGTTCTTACTCATCCTGACTGGTTAAATAAAATAAGAATAAAAAAATAAAATAAATCTCTTATGACCTACAGATAGACTCCATGGGTGTAGTAAATATTTCAGTGAAACCAGAAATGAAAGCACAGTCAAAGTGCACTCTAACCAATCAACAAGTGTGTGTTGTTTTGAATATGAAGTTAAGGGCACTGGAAATCAAAACTCCTGCAGTGTTTCTCGCTGTTGCTGCTGCAAAATGTTTTGGATGGGGCTGTGGTTTCCGTGGCCCATCATGCTTTGCTGTCAGTGGTATTTGTCTGTTTGACACTGTTGTGTCCTGCAGCGATCTCCGTCAGGGCGTTTGAAAACTCTGCCTCCTCCAATTTGCCTTTCTCATCAGAAAAAATCTTCCTGTGAAGGAAAAAAGGAGGAAAAATACACAAATTACAAATCTGTTTGTCTGTGGTTAACACAAATATACTCTCAGTGAACAAACACTAGCTGAACACAAGTTTAGCCATTTATTCTCAATGACACCTTCACCCAATATGTAAGAAGACACTGATTGAGTTTCGACATCTTCTTACATATTTCTTCACCACCTTGACAGTCAGATAAAATTACACAGACAGTAATGACATGCTATACCCCGACACTTCCTTAATAAAATACACAGTGATAAATAAATAATCAGTGTAGTTCTTAGGAGACTGTGATGGGCCAGTAGATGAGCCCAGGGGTTTATGATAATGTGAGATTTATGTCCAGGTTAAAGCTGTGTGTAGATCCTACCTGCGGCTGCTCTCCTCATTTACCTCAGGACACAGAACACAGTGTTTAACCTGTGTTTGTTTGGAGGTTTACTGAGGATATGAGCTCTCATTCTCAACGCAAATTCTGTCTGACGTTAGATGACTCTCTGTGATATTCAGGGCTTCCTGGGTTAATTAACTGACTGCAGGGATCATACATTGCACTGGGAGGATTTTCCAACCTCCAGGTCATGGTACATCTATAAGTCGAGGCTGACTGGACAAGCTTTAGAACTTTTACATCTGAAGAACCTAAAGCGAGTCCACTGCCTTAGACTTCCACTAAAACACGCTGAGAAAGACATGCCCTGTCCATGTTTGCATCTGCCTGCTGCCGCGTGTATGCTAATGTGATAGCACAGGGTTTCTGCAGGTTCCAACCATAAATTCCATTTTAAACGCGGGTCTTAGAGGTTCAGTGTGTAATCTGCAGTGGCAGTGAAGTCGCACATGGCAACCAGCTAAACATCACTAGTGTTTAGTTTGTCTGTTCTGTTTTTTTGGTTCAGGGGATAATAGCAGGTGACGATAATGCACCTTAACATTGGATGCCAGCTGCTATAAAATGTTAAAAACAGAAGTGTTCAGTTTTATTTATGTAGCCCAATACACCAAATAAGAGATTCACCGCTATCTGTTCTGAGCTAGTGTAGACACATGGAGGGACATTTACACCCTCTGTAAAGACTCTTATTTTCAGTGGAAATGTGCTAATGGGAAAATAATTATGTAGACTATATCCCATTTCTGCAATTACATCTCCAACAAACTTCTAGACCATTTAGTACCCTATAAGGTACTTTATAAATGCAGTTTAGTTATTATTAGACCTGGTTCCAGTTCCCCTGGTCCTCTTCACCACATGCACAGCAGCATTTGAAGCACTGGTCTACATGTCAGATTTGGTTTAGTTGCTAATGGGCAGCTTTTCATTCACAAGAACAGGTTCCATTTTTGGGACTCCAGTTCCAGTTCACTTTCACATACCTGTAATGTAACACTGTACAATATCACAACATACGAGACAAGTGTGCCCTGAAAAATTCTGCATTAGTGGATATTTGATTTTATAGAGTGTTGTTAATGTAAATTCCTTTAAAATGAAACTGTAATAATGTAATTTTTAAACAGTAACATTACCTACATTATCAAATAATTTATAAGACCTTAATAATAAGTTAGTAATAATAATAATAATAATAATAATGATAATAATAAATAATAATTAATAATAATAACCTAAATAATAATAAGAAGAATATGAATTTAAGGCTGTAAAATGTTATAAATATAATTTTAAAACACATTTTAATGACCTGTGGAAACCCTGTATCACATAATAAATTTTATTGTAAACCCAGGAGAATGCCACTCCTTTAACCTAAAGTTGTTTGGCCTTGATGAATGTTATTACCATCACAGTTATGTAAAGAGGTGCACATCTGAAAGGGGATCTATTCTTTTGGTAAGTGTTGCAAAAGTTAAGACCCCAACATGGAGAACGTTACACACAAGCATAAAAAAACAGAACCAACACATTTCTGTAATATCTTAATCAATAACATGGCACTACTCCTAATGTCATTACCATGATTTAACATTACATTTCATATTGTGTGGTCAATGGCAAGATGCGGTGGTGAATGAATGGGCATACAAGTTGCACACACACACACACACACACACACTCACACAAACACAGATAAACCTCTAGAGGGAGCCGTACTCATCGTTGACAGGAGGAGCGGTCTTGGCCAGAGTCTCTGATGCCTCCAGAACTGGACCTGAGGGGGGGAGGTCTGCTCCATCTCCATTGGTCAGAGAGGGATCAGAGGGCGGGCTGTCTAAGCTAATAAGGTCTGCGGGGGGTTGGGAGGACCCCTCTGTCCTGTTAGTCAGCTCTAACTCTATCTCTGCACTTTCCAGACCTGCGCGCAGAGGGTCGGCCACGTCGGGGGTTAGCAAGTCGTACGTTTCTGACGGCATAGCGAGGAAATCGTTGGAGAGTGAAGCATCGTGGGCAGGAGTAGTAGGCAGAGGAGAGGGGACGTCTGCAACTAGAGGGGCAGGTTCGTCAGCGTCCTGGGCTGTAGGAGCACTGTGGATCACTGAAGGAGAGCTAGTTGCAGTGGGAGCTTTATTTTTGGCAGTGGGGTTGTTGTCAACAGTTTGGACAGTGGGTTTACTGGTGTCGAAGGCAGTGAGGCTGCTTGGACCAGGATCTGATTTGGGAGGGGCAGTGGTTGCTAGAGTGGAGGCAGTTTGTGCTGGTGTTTGTGTGTCTAAGGCTACAGTGTCTGGCTGTGTGGGAGGCAGCGTGACTGGGGGTCTGGGAGCAGGTTTCTTTGTATCCGGAGTGGGAGAAGAGGAAGGGGAGGAGGCAGCAAGTGGAGATACAGGGGGGCTAGCCTTCGCATTAAGAGCGGCGAGTTTGGGCGAGTGCCTACGCTTCGGTGGTATCGGTGTCCCAGCTTTTTGAGGTGTAGTCCGTTCGGGGGTGCGGGGAGGAGTAGGAACTTTCTCCTGCTCTTCTGGGGCACTATTTGCTCTCTGTTCTACTAACGGGGCCATTTTAGCTGTAACAGCGGAGGTGGAGATGAGGGGAGTCGGTGGGGCTGTGTTGGACTCTGGGGTCGGGGCCGGAGCCAGGACCGGGGTGGGTGAAGGGTCATTGGCCGGGGTAGACAGGCTACATGTGAGTGTAGTGGTCTCGCTAGAGGGGCTGTCCTGAGCGGGGTCAATAGTTGCAGTGGCTGTGTCAGAGTTGGTGGCTACGGAGGAGAGGGTGTCCAGTGCCAGAGCAGCAGTGTAAGCCGCCAGCCTGAGAGAGCAGGGAGAGAACAGAGACACACAGACTAGACACCAGGGTGACTGTGACAGAGGAAGGGTGGCTCGGATGCATGCAGAGGGATTAGTTGGCTTTAAAAATTCACACAAACAGACAAAGTAATAGACAAAAGCAACTTAAAGAAGCGAATATTAGGCCTAGTAAGAAAAAGAAAAAACAGGCGTCATGCTGTGAGTGGACATTAAAGGATACATCCCATACACACACCAACATGGAGTACACTGACTAGAAAAACTAATGCACTAAAAAAAAAGCACCAGTCTTCCTGCAGAAAACTACAACACCACGCAGAACCACCTATAAGGGTTAAACAGTACCAGTGACAATCTTATGTAATCTACTTTTCCACTGCCGATATGAGTGATGGCTTGCCGTGGTTGTCAAATGACTTCATATGAGTTGACCACACTCAAGAGGGTAAAAAGCATTTCTGTCTTTAACTGGTATTGCTTCAACCTTGATAATAATGAAATAAAATCTCCAGTGGCTGGAGAGGAAACACAAAGTGCAGTAATCCCCTTCAGAGGGTATAAAAACAGAATAATTTGACAGAAAGCAACACATTTCAGTGGACTCCACTCAAGAATGGACTGAACTCGTCAAAGTTTTCAAATGGAGCATAACTGAGGCCGAATATGTCCAGTTCTTTAAAACATGTTAATTCTTTGAAGTGGAGTGCATTGTACAACAGTTAAAAGAGGACTTTATTAGGCTGTGTGCTGCGTTTCAGCTTGTACTCACTCTGGCTCTGTGAGGGGTGTGGTTTCATTTGGTTCGGTCGGTCCTGCTGCGTTGTGATTGGCTGTGCACTCGTCCTCTGTTCGGACCTCTACAATTGGCTCTTTGGACTCATCTTTCCTGTAAGACACAGAGACTCTTAACAGTTATGTCTACCACAGTAAACAGGAAGGAAATGTGACACAAGAGCAGACAGCAATTATTTCTATAGCGACCTTCTATGGATTTGTTTTTTCTTAATCTATCCTCTAAATCACAGTCTGATTGTTGGTGTAGGAGTGGCTGTATTTTAGTAAAACTGTTGGTATGAAATTTATCAAAATCAATATATACTACTACTACTTCCACTCACATTGATTATAATCTGTTAAGGCACAGTTTTTCATTATAGAGCATCTAACCTCTTTGTTTTAACAAAGGGGAAATTGAATTCCTCCAAACTTAATTTCTGATTCTGTTTCATACTGACGTGTGTGTTTTTTCCTGTTTCTGTGGACTAGGCTGAACAGAATGCACTGCAGTAAGAAAACCTGTTCTTGCTCATTGGAGATTTCCTTAATGAAATGCTTGTTCTCAGTCATCTCCTTCTCTCGCCGCCTAAAAATACACCATGAGGCTGAAAATCTGAGACCAGATACAAAGTAAAAGTCACAAATTAAAGTAGAAGACAGGAGCCGTGGATGGTGGAGGAAAATTTCAACAGAAAAGACTAAAAGCTCATTTAGAATGAGTTGATTTTGGGCAGCACACATCTGAATTTATTTAACATCACAGCAGTGACTATTTGTTAAATGGGAGTTTTGGCAACCTGACAAATGTGAAATCAACAGTCGTTTTTGTTCTTTTGTGGTCTGTGACTCCAGGAAAACATCTGTCTCTTTATCTGCAAAACCCTGTGAAATATTCACCAGTTACAAACTATGGATTCACATTAGTCCTAATACTGACACTTGTTCTTCCTGGGATTTTGTACACTGTTGAATGCAAGAAAGGTAGCGTTTGTTTTTTCTTACTTAAAACAGCTGTTAGCAGCATCTGGAAGCAACGCTAAAGAAACACTGAAACAGGAAAAGTTGAGGACGAATGCCAAAAACTGATTTGGTAACAGTCTGATTTCTGACAGCAGCATGTAAATTGTGTGGCTTTTTTTAATGGGTTTTTTTTGGCAATGTTTCTAATAAACCTTTTTTATGACTGGACCTGTGCAACAAGGTGCACAGAATATTCAAGTATTTTCCCGTATTCAGAAAAAGACAAAATTCCTACTAACTCTGTTTACATGGCCACTAATATTCCTACAAATATGCAGCTGTGTTTTCCACTGGTGGCAGATGTTTCACTGTGTAACCTCGGCATTCCTCTTTCATTTTCAAACACCGTTCCAAGGTCACATATTCTCTTTCATAATGTTCAAAAGTAGACGCTTCTCCTTCTGACCAGACGTGTTGACCTTTCTTTAGAGTATCCATCTTTACAGGAGGATCTGTGTGTCTGCTGCTGCTGATTATAAACATGAGGCCAGGTGATGCAACCTGTGGTAAAACCTGTGGTGGATGGAACACATACTCCAAGTGTGTGTATACATGTCTGAAACTTTATGCCAAAACCGGAATAACAATGCAATATGGCACATCTTTAAGTCATAAAATGAGCCATTTGGAAAGGAGTCTGATTCACACACACAGAATATGCCGTTTAAGCAAAACACTTTCTTTGCCAGTAACCGTTCTTGCTGACACTTACATGAATGCAGCCTTGCCCTCTTCTAAGTTGTGTCCTTTGGTTCCTGTGCCTGATTTGCCGCAGAGACACATGATGAGGCCACATTTGTTGACAAAGTAACAGGTGACATCCACAGCGAGCAGGAGGAGCACGAATACTACAACAAGGATCCCTGCCCAGAGCATGATGCCCATGGAGAGCACAGAGTCCTCCCCCATATCTGCCGGACAGGGAAGAGAGGGAGCACTGATCAACTCTAGTGTGATATGGTTAAACAGAAACAGCCATCAACAACCACATAATGTGACTATTTACCAAGAGCTGCTACTGAAACACAAATAGTTCCATAAAATGGAGATAACTCACCTGCTATGCCTTTGATTTGACTAGACGTCTCAGCAAAAATTCAGATGCAGTGCAATGTGTTTTTGTAGACTGTTGTCTGGGCTTGTGTTAAATTATTTGTCACTTTCAATATGAGAAATGTATATGAAACTGACTGGCCTGAAAACCATTCCAGTAAAATGAACCCATTTATTTGGTATTAGAGGCAAACGGAAGCTTACAATGTGATGCTAGTTTCCCAAAAAAATAGTATTTTCTGATGTGGAGGCTTTTCCACATATCCCAAAAGGTTGTGATGCATCTTTGCTGTTTGTCTGAAATCCATTTGAATTACATCTGAATGCTACATCAAATCAACACTAATCTAAAATATCCTCTCTTTCAAATCAAACTTATCTTTAATTACCAACGACTATCAAATGAGATCTGCTAAAGAAAAGAAAATACAATGGAGTGACGCACCGTTCAGTTATAAATGTATAAAAACAGTTAGCTACTTGTAATCTGACACATATCACATGCATGAGAATTATCTGGACATTATTCATTTGTTTTAGTAAAACAAACAAGGTTCATGAGGATCATTTTGTGTACAGTATGTCAAACAGTACCAGTTACAAAGATATCTCTTTGTTAGGCATTTCTGTTCTAAATAATGTAAACAATGTTAAAAATCTTTACACAAATGATTTTGTGAGACTAAACAGTGCTACGTAATCCAATATGTCCAGTTCTTAGTCTTCATTCTAAGTGCTATTGTTTTAATTGGACCTCATATGAAATCCGCTAATGTTCAGGACTGTAAACTTGCACTGTTGTCTAGTGCCGATGACTTGCTGTGCTAATGCTGGGCAGGGTGACTGGGAGGCGGAGGAGTTCCACTGCCTTTGGTTCAGTATGTCTGTCTGGTCTGTTCTGAAGCTACGCAGCATCCTTTTCTCATGCACAACAGAGACACGTCTGTCGTGGACAAAGTCTGTTTTAAGGAGTGAAAGCGTCCACATAAACAGCCAGGCCAGAGAAAGGCAAGCTCTCCTCTACAGTTATGGTTGTGAATTCCCCACAAAACTATGAGAGCAGGAACACAGTGATGAGGGACAGGATGAGTGATACCAAAGTGTATGTCACAGATGAACAGCCCTGAGTGGCTGTGGGGGACAGCACACCCCACCCACACCAAAATGCACACAGGTCAGGACGAAAATGTTCACGTGGTCCACCACACCAATGTCCAGGACCAGGCAAGAGAGCAGGAACATTGAGAGGTAAAGAGAGAAGGAAAGAGAAGAAAGGACCGGGGAAAAATGAAGGGAAACAAAGAGGAAAAAAAGAGAAGGGTGGGGAAAACAGAGGAAGAGAGAAAGTGAAAATGTGTCAAGGTCTGAAACCAAAACAAAAACAAAAAAAAAAGAAAAAGAAAAACTGAATTCTTATACAGATGGAGAAAAAGATACAGAAACACATCAAAGCAACAGCGCAGCACAAAGGGGGAAACTACAACATGTTGACTAGATGGTGACTCAGTGGTGGTGAGTGGGAAATGCTTTAGATTGGAAAATGAATTAGGAAAAAAGTGAGTGGAAGAAATAATGGTCTGCTGCAATGTGTCAGCGAAGCACTGTGAAGTCTAGCACCTAGAAAGTATCTGACAAGCAGTGTGGTTTTTGAGAGGCTGCTAAAAAAACCTTCAGCTGCAGTTCAGATCAAGTTAATCAAGGTTATGAAGGTTGGGTTTTTAAGGCTGCTTCCACAAAGGAACAGACAATCCAGCTGCTACTTTAACTATAAACAAAGAGAGAGAAAAACTACAAACGTTCAGAGGAAATCACTTCATCCTTTGTGGAAAGTGCCTGTCCTAGTTCTGCTAGAGCAAACTCAAGCTCATTTAGCAAGGCCTGTCAAAACTTTAAAGTGAGAAAATTCAGCCGGAAAATCATTTCTGGCTCACCGCTGTCCAAGAAATCTATTTTTCCTGTAGATTTATTCAGTTGTCATTCACCTTTCAGTGGTAGAGAGGTAAAAATAGACCATGACGTTTTGGGTCTGAGCTTTGAGTTTGGCTCCAGAGGTTTTTTTTCCGGGCTGATTAGTCTCAGTGCGGCACATGAGGGAGGGTACCTGGGATGGCAGCTGGCTCTGTGGATGTCCTGAAGGACATGGTGGCTGGCAGGGACTTGCCCTTCTCATTTTCTGCCACCACATAGATGTTGTACTCCGTGTCCCACTCCAGTCCACTGAGAGTGACATGCTCACTGCCACTGGGCATCCGGATTTCAGGTTTCCACTGCAATACCTGCATCTGAGGACGCGCAGAAACCAACATGACTCAAAGGTGGGACGGCATTAAAGGGCGCTTTGTACCTTTATGATCATCCATCTGAAAGTATGATGATGCAGCACTACTTAATTAGGGCAGGAATGTGGGATTATTTTAGTTATCACTTCATCTGCGAAAGAGTTTATATTAACTGCCTTTTTATATTGTTAATAAAATGTCAGAACGACTGTCAGAAAAGTACCCTTCAGTTTTCCACAGCCCAAGGCCATTTCTTCAGATGTCACATTTTCCAACCAACAAAACAAACCCAAAGATATTCAAAGATAAAAAAAACAAGAAACCAGGGATTTTTATATGACAGGCAAGCACTAGATTTAACAAATGGCCTACACGATTATCTGTTATCAAAGCCGCCGCAGATTTTTCTGTCAATCAACTGCCTATTTTTCAGCTCTAATTGCCACACTCACTGGTTTATAGCGGATGAGATAGTGTAAGATTGGCGAGCCGCCATCGTCCTGCTTGATCCAGCTGACTCTGATGGAGTTGCCTTTGGGTTGAAGAGTTGCTTCAAGCTTGGGAGGATTGGGATTCCCTAAAGGCACAGAGGAATGACATAAAGGTTACGTAACTAGTTCCTTAGTGTATGAATACAATATGCAGAATATAAACTGCACTGTTTTATGCTGTAAAGCAGAGCCAAGGCTCCACGTTCTGCTTTAAACATGGAAAAGAAAAAAAACATGTTTGATTAGGAATCAAAGTGAACGTCCAAAATATGAAAGTGGTCACTCTTTTTGTCGTTATCCTCTGGGTCACTCAACCTTCCTTATTTGCTCGCCTCAAGATAGCGTGTCTCCAGTCAGGCTAATTACCAAATGACACACAGGCAATAGCTTATCTGATTCCGTCTGAGTTGCTGAGTGACATTCAATTGGCATTAAATTGCTGACTGACATAACCCCAGAGTCACACAAAGCTCTGGGGGAGTGGGCTGTTTCTTACTGACTGAAATGCTGATGAAGGATTTGCATTTCACAGCTTAACGGACAGGTTTGCCTGCAAAGATAACCACTTCATAGGTGAAATGATATGATGCCTAAAGCCCACTTTGAGAATTCCTGATATGTTATATGAAACACTTTACATAATAATCTGCAAAAATGTGAATAGCTGTCAGTGTTGGGGAATATGCCATAAAAGTACAGAGACAGACAGAGTATGCAGTGATTGGTTTTGGCATTCACATTGCTTTGCCTTGGTCCAGGTTAGTTCATTTAGCCTGTAATGCATAAGATTAAGTCAAGGTTAAATACTGTGGATGTAATGTGTAAAGGTACCTATTGCTCTCAGCATGAAAGCTATAAACATTTGATTGAGAACCAGAGCACAGTGCTTAAGGATGCAGTATTTTCTGGGCAGGTGAGAGGACACTGATTATGATTCTGTAGTGATAAGAGGAAACTGGTTTATTACACACTTGATTTATATTAACACATACTTTAAGGATGACAGGAAACATTTCTCAGATAGTAAGCCATCAATACCATTCAAGTAATGCTGATGTTAAACACTCATGACAGTTATATATCACCATGAAGACAGCTCTGGTCCTCCCTCAATTATTCTGCTGAGGCAAACGTCTACGCGACCGATTATTATGAGTAAGGTTGACAATTATTATTACGTGGCTGCTTATAAGTAGATGATGTTAATTGCTGAATTCTCCAATTATGTTAGCGATCTCCTTTGAAAAATATGCAACATCGAGTTACCTTCTGCTGAGTGGAGGGGATCATCAGCACCATGAAAGCCATATAAACAGTCACAGTCGCATGAATTGAACATAAGTGAGTGGATGAAAGAAATGAATAACAGAGAACAAAACACAGACAGGCAGAGCACAACAAAAACACTGGAAGACGATCCAAACCAGAATGACACAGAATCACAGAAAAGCATTTAAGACTGTTGAACACAAGTCAGGTCCTTCAAAGTGAAAAGAGCAGGAGACATCTAACATTTATCTTCTTGACTTTAGAGACTGATTAATCAATGCTGATGAGCCTAATCCTAAGGTAAACATTCACAAATTACACCAAATAGCTGCAGCCAGAGGGGAAATGTGCAGCTTTTGAAATGCAGAGATTTGAGTGTTACATAAAACATGCAGCTGTTAAGCCAATTAATTCACAAGCTCTGAATAAAACTTCTATTAATATTCATGTGTGGGTAAAAACACATGTAAGAAAAAATCCTAATCTACAGGTAACTAAGGGGAGTTTGTACTAATGAAAAGCCAACACAAGGTTACAGTTTCTACATTAAAAAAAAAAACACTTTGGGCAGTTTTTTTACTGTATGCATCTAATCAGTAAGAATGAGGAGGCGGTCCTGTGGGGATCGACGCAGCTACGGCACTAAAACTAATGGTCTACTATCCTCGCTACAGAACTAACCTGTGTTTTGAGTGAATAAATGAAAAATGTCGTCTAGAGACACAGGGAAAAAAAAAAACAAATCAATTAATCAGAATCAGTTGTCTGCACAAATGACTACCTGTATCTTGTTAATAAGGTTTCACTGAGCGGAGTTAGCATGACTTATTTCTCAAAGACTGCACTGAAAATGTCAGGGGAAACAAAGACTATTATTTAATGATTGTCATATTTATGGTTATGATGAGACAGCACCAATGTGAAACAAAAAAGGCCCTTTATACTTAGACACTGCTTTCTAAAGTGGAATATAATAAGAATCAAATTACACTTCAATCCTGTTTATTCTGTCCTTTGTTTGTCCTGAAGTTACAGTACTTAAATAATGAAAGATTAAAGAATGTTTTAGTCACGAAATAATGTCATATTTAATACTTAAATGAAAAATGAAAGTGTGACTTTGCAGTAGTTTTTATGTTGATCATTAAAGAAACAAAACCAGCAAGACAAGACGACGTAATGGGCAAAATGATGCATTAATATCAGAACGTTAATGGAAAATCTATCAATCCTAAAAAACCATAACAAGACGTCTTAATTTAACTGAGATCCCATCAGTAACAGAAAAGCTATCTGCTAATCAGCTACCTACATGAAAGGGAGGAAATTACAGAGCTAAGGCAAAAAGAGAGATTAAGCACTTACTTTTGTAAGTGTGGCCTGATGATTACAACACACAGATAAGCAAACACAATAAAAAAAAATGTGGGTTATTAAAATTGGAAAATGAGTAGATGCAGAGATGATCAACATGCAGATAAAACTGAATCATGTCTAAAAATGAAAATGGGATTAGTTTTGAATCAACAGACAGATTTAATGTGAGGCCAAGTGGGGGAGGTAGAGTCTCCAAACACATCCACACTAGGCCAACAGATGGGGCTAAAAACTATGGAATGGGTTCAGATTGACAACAGGACTGGCTCTTCCACAAACATTCAACCACTCTGAGTTCTGTGTGAATTCATGATACATTATAATACACTGAGCTTCACATTATGAGTGGGGTTTAACACATCCAAGTGTGACCAAAGTGTAATTTCTTGTTAAAAACACAAACACAGTCTTAGATCTGTTCTTACAATATGAAATGTTTTCCTGTCTCTGTAAAAGTGTTGCAATCGGGGAATGACAAAGCCAGGAGCCTTTCTGATTCTAGCCACACTCACTCCACTGAAATGTGACTCGAGCAGCCAAGGCAGACTATTCTAAAGGATTGAGCAACACTTTTCTTCCAATTTAAAGAAAATGATTCATGTAATAAGTTTGTACAGGCACATTTGGTCAGATGAAAGCTGTTCTACAGACGGCTGTAAACGTTCACTTACGGACAGGCGCCGTCTGGAAGAACTCGGCCGGGCTGCTTTCACCTTCACCCTTCCCGTTGATGGCTGACAGTTTGACTTCATAGTTGGTCTCTGGCTTCAGGCCTTTAATGGTCACCTCGCCAGCAGACCCTGTTACAATATCAGAGGCAGTGCAATCCCTGTTGAGAACACCTTGATAATTCTGGTGAGCTGTAAAACAAACACTCCCTGTTCCAACAATTCATGAATAATTGATTTCTTCATAGGTAAACACTGATTAGTGCAGGTCTTATTTGATTTTAACAATGTTTAAACACTGGCTAAATCTATTTAGAATGGCCCAAAACCTCGAAAAACTGACAGACAGAAACAGAAATTACTGACAGCTGTGACTTTACATGTAGGTTGAAGGTGTCAAATGTTGGTAACGTCAACAGCAGAGCGTGACCATTTTCAGTACATAACAGCTATAGACAGATGCAGTCGAACCACCTCATATTTATCCACTAAAGTTAATGTGGATATTTTTCCAGGGAGTTTACCAGGTATTTTTCCCCTGACACTTTCTATAAGAATTTTGCTCATATATAATCTTTGTTTTACAAAGTATCTCAGGTAACGCAATATAAACATGGTGGACTTTAAACTGCAGACGTGACCAATGGAGGTGTCTGTACTGACGCTGACCTGCAACCAGTTAAACTATAGTTAATTTAGGTGTTGGTTTGTGTTGTCAAAGTGTCTTTTTGTGTCATGGCGTTTTGGCCACAGCACCAGTACATGTCTAGTCTGGTCCATCTCCCAAAGCTGTGCTGACTTCAATGTCCTGCGGAATTCATTTACTTATGTGTCCTGTTCGTTACACAAAGTAACAACAAACATGTTACTGTGTTGTGATGCTGTTGTTTTCTAATATCTTCATTTTTCGTGTCCACATATATACATTCAACCTAGAATCTTTGAAATGTTCACTTTGGAATGTTTTAAAATCTCCATTTTTGTGTGGACAAGAGGCTGCAAAAGGGGCAATAGTAAAACTCAATAGTATAATTCATTAGACAAAAATCCATGTTAAGTTACATATGTAACTAAGACGACTGTGCTTCCCTTCTACTCCACTTGTATTCCTACCATCTTGGGCTTGGAACACCATGTGCTCCCAGCTGCCCCGGCCCTGTATCCGCCACTCTGCTCTGTATTTGAGGATGGGAACCCCTCCAGTGGATTCAGGCTCCTCAAACTGGATCAGTGCCGTGGTGGAGAAGGGGCTCACCTCACCGACAGCAGGAGTGGAAGGCACCTCTGGTAAAAGGAGGAAATGCACTACAGTTACAACAAAAACGACAAGATTGCAGCATGCAGGCATTGTCATACTCGATTGTTCCACTTGGGTAACTGACTGTAGGCTCACAGCTGCTAATAGCTCCAAAGTGCATCTAAAACCTGCTTCATGTTTGACAGAAACCGAATATTTTTGACACTAATGTTGTTTCTCTTGCACTGAGTCCTGCATACACTTGACATTATTTCAGAAGATAAAAAATGAAGGTGGAAAATGGGCACCGTGACAGACCATCTCAGTTCACAAAAAACAATGAGCAGTTTTATGACTTTCTAACAGCAAAACATTTAGAGAAGTTGGCCTTTGATAAAGCTCTGAGGCGGAAAGAAAAACATTTTGAGTATTTAAAGACCTCACAGTCAGCTAAGCATAACCGTTTTCAATAAAATATAAATATACTTAAATTACTCCTGACCGTATGAAGTCAAACAAAAAGAAAATTACCGTATTCATTTGACATTTTTTTCCCCCAATATTTGTCAAGTTTAATGAACTAAAAAGCCTCATTTTGGTCCACCTATCACTGAAACTTCTGGTTTAGTGAAAATGATATTTATACTGTTCAACTCAAGGAGACCGTCCTTATTTTGGACTGATTCAAGTTCACTCGCTGTATTGTGAGAACAAGTCCATACTGAATCACTTTATGTTGGAAATGAAAAGACACGCTGTAATTATTACGGTCGTGCACGTTCTGCTCTGAAGTGCAGAGTGTGGTCTTTTCAATTTATTTTGTGGCTAAAGAGCGGCATTATCTCTCTGTGCACTGTTTGATTTGTTCCATTAACATGCTTTGAGTGTGCAGGTTATGTTATGAGATGTTACTGACTTGACCCTAAAAAATAACAATCTGTAGCTGTTATACATGTACTTTTAATAAGAACACACACACAGACTGAATCCATGCATAATAGCAGGAGTAGAATAGTGTTTCTGTTTTAGCTGCTATAAGTAAAGCCTTAAGGCGTTTTTTTTTTTTTTTTTTAAACAACTACAGGGAAGCAAAGCGTGTGTTGGTTACACTGCCTTTTCATCTAAATATATCATCAACCTAAACAAATGCTCCATAATCTCATATTGTGGTGCATGTTTTTGTTCATAGAATTTTGAATATGTGTGAAAAATCTGTGGTATTTTACTGATTTTACTAAGATTATAATACTGATACTAATTTATTTGACATTTGTTATACACAGCCATCTATGCCCTTATTGCAAACATGTGTCCTAAATAAGGGCTCTGTCAATCATATAAAAAAACTAACAACTGAAGAAAACATAAAACCAAAACGTCAGGTAGTCATTCTGTGACATTCCTTCAATGAAAGGTTCATGACTGACCAGCCTGAATGAGCAGGAACTCCTTGGACTCTGTTCCTATCTCATTTGAAGCAGTGCAGTTGTAGCTCCCAAAGTCATTTTCAGACTCGGGGGTTATCTACAGGAGGAAAAAAAAAAGACAGCAGCAAATATGTGAAGGGCAGTGTAGCAAAACAGATGAATAAACTTGTGTGTCAAACACTCAGAAGGTGACCTTTTTGTTTGTCCATTAGAGTAGCCTATTTTTATTTGTTGCTGTGAGCTTTCCTGCTGCTGAATTATTCATTAGATTTTTTCCACAATGAAGCTGAAAGAAAACCCTTCCCTTCAACTCTATGCTCATGAAATGTTGATGAACGAAGGATGTGTGCGTGTCTGTGTGCAAGGTGTGTGCTCTATTAAGAACACTATGCCAATATGCGGACATTTAGTTTATAGAGTGTACATCGTTCGTGGGATTTGTGTGTACCTGCAGGTAGCTGGTGGAATGGGATCTGAAGATCTTAATGTTAGTGGTGTTTGAGTTAGGCAGCTGCAGTCCATCCCTCAGCCACAAAATAGATACATCGCTGGGATGAGCCTTGACCTCACAATTGATATCGACAGCATTCCCCTCCCAGGTGTACACTGCCACCGCACCGTGGATCTTAGGGGCATCTAGAAAATTAAAAAGAACCTTATGTGAGCACAATTCAGGTTGACTGCTTCAAAGAATGGGCTTCATGAAGGAAGCTATCGGCAATTTTTTTTAGTTTTTCTATCTTTGATTTTCAGGACCAATACAGGTATGTGAGAAAATCAGAGGAATGCCTGAATTACCAACAGAACATATCAACAGTAATGAACAAGACATATGCATGAATATCACATTCAATTTGAAGTATTAAATATTTTATGATCATTATTCAGATTACATTATAAAATTCATAGGATAATAGTCAAATAAATCCAGACTAAAGTAGAGCAGATTGGTTGTCGAAGTGGCTCCAATTATCTTCTGCATTCTTAGCTCTGCTGGCGAGGCCACCGCCTCCTCCTGTCCTCCTCCAGGTGTCATCATGGAGTGCTTTGCTTGGGCAATGTGTTTTTTCTGCTTCTATTTTCAAAATCAAACCATTTTCTTTAAATTACGGCTACTGATTGCCCCCTTGCTGACAGAACATTGCAAATGTTCTTCGATGCTTGTGTACTGACGCTGTTGGAGATCACCTTGTGTTTATTCACAGCATTTGATGGTATTGGGTATTTGTGCTGTAACAAGAACTGGCCATATATAGTATTTTGGAGGTGTTACCTACAATCTCCACATGCCTCATATTTATGATCAAGTAGGATTTATCGTTCGGCACACCTGGGTAAGAGCAGACTTGCGTGGTTGGGAGCGTTCAGTGCATCTGAAGTTAACTTCTCTTATCAGAAACTTCACAGAAAATATAAGGTGAAAGTTACTAACACCAAAATAAAAAATATATATGAAAGAATTTATCAGTTTAATATAACCAGAACCCGGTTAAATTGAAGACGGCTTATATTCGATTTAAAAGCTCCGACTCTTAAATGAAGAAAGAATTAAATACTTACAGCGGACCTCCAGATATGCTGGCTCATCATCTTCCCCGATGGCGCTGCGAGCTGTGCACAGGTACTGGCCAGCGTCTGTATACTTGACGTACTTAAGTGTGAGGGAGGACACACGAGCATCACTCCTCACCACTACATTTCCATCCAGACTCTGTAAGTGGGAGCAGAAAATGGCTTGTTTTAGGGGGAAAAAAGTTCCTAACTTAAAAAAAAAACCTTCCACTTCTTATTATTCATTTGCATATTTGCATGTGCAGGGGACATTTCAGCAGAATGATGTGTGACCTGAAAAGAAAACCTGCCCTTTGAAGACTTTATATTAATGAAATAGGCACAGTCTGCTTTGTAAAGATGTGAAAACCTAAGGACACAGTTGACAGTAGAGGAAAGCTTATCAATAATTGATGACAGAAGGCACTAAAACCATGCAGGGCTTTTCACACGAAGGTCTCCGTGAGATGGGAAATATGCTGATGCATGGCAGTGGACGCAGAGCATTACTTCACCACCTTGCACTTTAACATGTGCTCAGTGTCATTTTACTCAGGTCGATGTTTAGTGAAATTACATTTCAAGGGAATTATTTGCTGCTAAATTTAGTCTTGTAGCTTGAAATGCTCTCCAAACCCACAGTGCCAAAACATGCCAAGTCACACAGCATTTGAAACCAGTGCAAAAACACACAGACGGCTGACTAATGAGATGCGTAAATGACTGTCCTTCTCCGGAGATACCTGGTTTCATTAACTTGATATACAGAGTTAAACCATCCAACCCTAAGTGGCTTCCTGACATTCGGGGTCAACAGCTCTGTGTTCTTTTGTGTGTCGCCCGTTTGCCTGTTTTGTCATGTGACACTTGACCGATTTGGGTGTACGGTTTCAGACAGGCCTCATTTGCACTTTCAAAGATTTTGCCTGGTTTTCCTTTTGAACTACACACAGCTAACGTGGATGTTTTTCCACCCATTTTAAACTGCTACTGGTGGTTAAATAAACTTTGATACAACTGTGGTATCTATGTCGTTTATGGATTTGGGATGTGCAAATGTTTTATTACTGTACACAGTTAGCTTTGGTGCTTTTGGGAAATGATCCTGAATATCTAAGCTCCTCCTTTGGTAGCCTGCATGGCTCTGATCCAAGCTGCAGTCCAAACAATGGCACGGATGCTTTTACACATATTGAATTAGGGCCCAGCCTAGGCAGCCATGTAAGAGAAACCCTCCTTAGGTTGTATTCAAATTCAATAGACAAAGCATGTCTGGGGCATTCATTATGCATAACGGGTAGCAGGACCAGGGAGACACTTACATAACACAGCACCCTTTCACTGTGACCCCTCAGCAGAAAGCATTCTCCCTCGACCCCTGTAGCGTGGTTTCTGACTCCTGCATCTGTGCAACATGTTCCTCTACAGTATGTAAAATGCAAAGTCCACATTATAACTAGCCACTAAGCTTTGATATGGATAGCATTAAACTGTATTTCTCTCCAACTTAAAACAAAACAGCAGCAAAAGGTCAGCATAGGTTATTCCACATATGAACATTTTCTCTCAGACACTCTAACAATCATGATAATTCAAGCCTAACTGACAGCAGAACCTTTCAACAGCTTCTTCAGCTTCACTAGCAGACAGGAGAGACATTGCTGAACATCAGAGCATAAAATTGAGAATACACTGAGGGCGTGTTAAACTCATGTCTCACCAAATCTTAACTAGCCCAGAATACAAATGTAGCCTCCTCTGAATGTACCTTCTCTTCCACGGCTTGTCAAATAAACACTCACAGTTGCCTACGCATTTGATACAAACATGCTCAGCATGCTCATACCGCTGCATGCTCACTGCACTAGAAATGGTTTAGAGTTCATAATGGAATATTTTGCAGGGTTGCACATCACATACAAACACACTGACTATATGGAGCATAGTTTAATGCCATATCGTTATGTCAGAAAATGAAATTATTATTGCCTGATCAATCAACCTAAAACCACAAATAGAGTATCCTGCACATGCTCTTGATGCAAATGAATAGGATTCTGCTCTGACGCACACTTAGATGTTATTTATGAGGCGACAAGTAGCAGAACAGCTCTTCAGACTCTCTGATGTTTATTCCTGTTTTTATGGTAAAATATGACTCTAACCAAGATTTATACATAAGTAGACACACTGCTCAATCTTTTCAACACTGGGTCAATTTTACAACTGCTGATCACTGATTTAAATACAGAAAATTAGATATGTTACCCATATTTTTTTTAACCTAAAAAGAAAAAAATTCCAGTGCACTACTTTGCATACTGTGGCTGCTGATCATTAATGCAATTTAGAATGTGTAAATGACAGATTTACTCCATAATAGTCATTATTATCAACATATACTTGATTAAAGGTCATTACACAGCTATGTCTTTTTTCTGTATTGTTTTTGAAATTAACACTTTCTCACAGATTATGAATATTATGTAAGGAAAAAACAATACTGTGAAAAATAATTAACATAATAATCTAAAAGGCAATGATGTGAAGTAGCATCGCTAAAAAAAAACTAAACAATCAGGATTGTGATTAGTGGAGTATAGAGTATTTTGCATTTTTGTGTTATTAGTCATGTCATTGGGGTATAAAGGACTCCGGCTCTTTTCACTCGCATTTTAAGTAGGTAAATGGGAAATTTATGAATGCATGTGATCTGACCATGGTTTTTATGAAATATTACAAATGGATTGTGCTGCTTTTCTTATGCAGAACTCCCCCATAAAAAAAGGCTATTTACAGATCCGATGTGCTATAAATACTATCTTGTCTACTTCTGTGGGACTCCCAATAATTGAAAATAAAATGACCATTTATAGATACAATGTTCTATAAATACATATTCATTTCCTGACAATCTGTGCAAACTCAAATAACAATGGCAACCCTAATGTCTGATCTTGCAGCTCAAAAGGTGATGTGAGACCATCAATGACATCCTTAAAACAGCCTTCAAATCACTACCTACTTCAGCTCAGTTGTGCTTATTTAAAAAACAGTGAATCGGAAACAGCTTTGTTCTCAGACTCTACAGTGGTGCCCTTACAGCTACAATGTGGTATCTTTCACTGTTCTTTCACATATGTAAAACACACACTCCCAACACACAACCGGCACATATTCTAATAGTGAAGTAAGTTGGAACAAAGCTTATGTGGGCAGCTCTTTCTCTGCCAATTTTCACTTTCTTTCAGGAACAGCCTCTGGCTCTGATACTCCTGGCTCCTGGACAAATACATCTTAATTTTTCTCTGGTATAAACATTCAGTGGCCCAGCGGATTAAAGCCATAGATAACTTAGTCAAAAATACAAGTTAAAGACACGTTCATGTTTTGGCTCTAGACTGAGTGAGATCTGGAAATGTAGGTGGGAGGACAGTCAGATCTGAGAAGTGAGAGTTTTATTTTTCAACAAAACCTGTTTTTGAGAGATTGCGTAACAGAATCGTGCATCAAATCTGTGATTTATCAACAGAAAACAATTGCCGAAAAATCACAGATGATCTAGCAAATGTCTTGTATTGGCTTGAGACCTAGCAGGTTATATGTCTGGCGTGAACATAAGCTGAATCAGGCTATGGCACGGTGCATTTTTTTTTTGGTGCAGAAACCAAACAAGTAAATAACAGAAAGACAGACGGACTGAACTTGTCTGTTTGATTTCTGCGTTTTTTCCTCAAGGTTTATACTCTCCCTGACCCTTATTTGATCAACAATTTTGATCTGCATCCATCCAAAATTGAATTAGACTCCCCTGACACGAAAGATGGATGGGTGTAGGAAAAAGTCATGCATTTAGAATACCTTGTGTTGCTCAGGCCGAGTCCATGATGCCTGTAGAGGACAGAGACAGAACAACAAACAAAAGGCAAAGCACTTCTTAGAAAGTATATCTTACGTAGGCAAAGCTGATGATGCACATTTCATGCAAGTATTAAGAGCTCAGTTCATTTCTGTACAACTACACTACCTAAACTGCAAGAAATGACTACAGATACATTAAAGGGAATCATTTGGATTTACCTTCAGTAAGAGTCTAGAATGTGACAGTATACAGCATGTGGCTTTAAAGAAAACTACACTATTTTAAAGATCTCACTGGTAGGTAATGTTCTGTTCTGCGTGCTGGAAAAACACTGCTTCTAACCCCAAGAGAAATATGTCTATCAGCATCAAGATAACGCAAATGTTTACAGATAAGAAGGTTATTGGTTTATCAGAAAAAAAGGGTGACTCCATTACACTACAAACGAGATATGGCCGCCAGTTTGGGGAAAGCGGTGCAGCAATTACACACTCACAATCCATTTTTGAGGAGCTTTACAGTTTTCCATGAGCTTAAAACAATAATGAGAATATAAAACCCAATTACACAAAATTTGCTCTGAGATTGCTGGCTTTGCTCATGCATATAAAAAGCTTTTCCTAAATCAAGACAGAGCAGTTAGTGAAGAGGTTTTAAAAGAAGTGACTCTGTTGAACATTTCCCTACACTCAAGTGAAACAGACCAATAACTGTATTTGTGTGTTTACAGCATTTTGTGAGGGGGACTTCCACATTATTTAGTTCATACACTCTTGAGAACAGGATTTTGTTGTGGGAATATTCATTTGGACTACATTGCCCACTGTTATTGATAAAACACTTTTTGTGCATCATAAATACAAATAATGATGAAAAAACAAGGAAAGTTCAAGAACCATGTCCCGTATCAATGTAAGTCACATTGACTCTGAAAATACCAAAAAACTTTTTAGAAAGCATGCTTTATGAAATTCATGATGCTAAAAGCGTGACAATGGGATGTGATGGATCACGTAGTGAAAGAGTACTGAGGCATAACAAGCAAAATGATAAACAGCTATTTCATCAGGTGCAACAGCAAGAAAATGTCAAGTAAATGAAACCAATCTGGTGGAATAATTGCAGGGCAGATCGGTGAATCAAACCATCAATGGATGCACATCTAAAGTCAAGTCTATTATACTCTTATTATCACTGCAGGATGCACAATACCACCATCTACTTTGGTACACAATATCTTCTGCATGTCTCTTCCAGTGAAAATAAGCAAAACAAAAGAAGGCAATTCTTCAATAGTACAATACTCATGAAGCAAATCATATGTAAAGCTTGCTTCATGAGTGTAAAACACTCTGAAGGGCATGATAAATTCTCCTCTGTCATAGGGACGCACTCTGTGTGGCGTGCATCATTACAAACAGCTCTTGGCTACATATTACTACACTGCTGAGAAAGAGTGGTAGCCCAATTAAAACAGGCAACCTAATAGTGTGGAACATCAGCACCTCATCTACACACTCATCAGCGGCACCACCTCTGCAGTAAGTGAGCTGACAAGTATCACTGGGATATCTCTGACAGGTGTTTGTTTTAAAACAAAAGCACAATGAACAACAGCAGATGCGAGTGTGCACAACGGAAGACACCATGCCACAATCACTTCTCCGAGCAAATGCACAGAACAATATGGTGACGGTTCCCTTGGGACTTATCATTTTTCCAGCCTATTGTTATTCCCTTCCACAGAAAATTATCCACCTTCTTTGTTCTGACATGAATTGTGATGCCAGATTGAGGAGGGCAATGCAGAGAATTGGGGAACACGGCAACACAAATGCACTGAACACATGAACGTACAGGGGCCCAGTGGTGTTGCATTCACTGGATGACACCTGACTGAAACCAACGATAATACAAATTGTCACCTACTGTGTCATTTTCTGCTCAGCATAGAAACTCGAGCCAATACTTCACAGAAAAGTGACAAGCATTTTAGTGAAGAAGTCCTTTCATCGCAGCACGCTTAGCTAGCGAGTGTGCTGCTGTAAATGAGTGGCCTTTTGTGTTCGTTCAACACAATGCTCTCTCTGCATTAGCACGCAATGCTTCCAGCTCGCCTCTGTTTCAGACACGCTGCCACACCTCAAGAATTACAAAATGACAGAATTCCTCATCAGTAATAATATGTTAAATGGTCAGTATTTTTCTTAAGTCTTTTCTTAATTGATGATTTCAGATCCAGTTTTCAGGTACATATTTATAGCGTTATGAAAAAGGTTTGTTTCAAACAGATGACAGACGTGAGAGGAATCCAACTTCAACGTGCTTTAAAGTTTTCTAATTAGTCCTATTTTGCGACAGTGTTCCTCTATATAGGCCAAAATATTCTAAGATAAAAAAAGTCGGTGCATTATGCGGAATGTTTAATATGTATTCATATTAGCAACACACTCATTATGTAGATAATGTACAAAGAATGGATAAATACTTCATTTAAATTTTCAGTTATTAAACAGGCACACTTATCAAGAGTGACTTGCAGTGAATATATTTAAAGGATGACTGAAAAAACCAAACAACACAAATAAAGTTTCAGAGTATGTAAACACTTCACTAAAATGACTAGACCCATTTAAGCACCTATTTGAAAACAGAACTCTAAGCACACAGAGTCCCACAAGTGTACAAGCTTTTCCTGAAATGTTCCCTTTATCCTGCCTTTGTTAAGTACAGCGCCGCTGCCTTCCCATTGTATGAAATGGTAATCTCACTCAATCCCCATATTGTTCACCTTGTTACTCACACTTATCGGACAAAGCTTTTGTGTGGCGACACTGGAGATTTTGTGTTGGTTATTTTAAAGAAAATTTGTTTGTACCCATGCTAACCCCTAATGCCCAAAGCCACAGCAAAAAGGGACAAAGTCAAATAAAGACAGAAAGGATTTTTAACCGGGACTGAAAAATCCTTAGTCACAGACATCGACTGCTCCATTTCCTGCTCACAACTACTCTATGCTGTGATGTTTAACACCACCACCTCTGTTCTTCTGAAAGAGTATCCAGTGACTTTTTTTTTTTTTTTGGCTTAAACTTAATGTCTAATAAAAAAAACAACACATCACTGATCAGTGGTGAATGACATGATTGTACATATAGTATAAACATGATAAAAGAGGTCTGTATAAATGGAATAAAAGGCTCATTAAAGGCACATTTAAGAGCTCATTCAGAGCTGAGTTAAACAGAAAACAGTCACATTAAAAACTAATTGATTTCATCTTGTCCTTAATCCACATGTAAAATGACACAGTACAGATTTGTACTGGACTTATGACTAACTTACAAATCTAAGCTGAATGTGATTAAAGGGTTATTCAGGAAACTTAAGTTTGAATTAACAGCTGCACTTTCTTCCATTTACCATGTTCTCCCAAATGAATATTGTTTCATTTGTCACACCCATCCTTGATGAAATACAGCTGTTAAGATGATTACACATAGCATGGCAGACAGACGGTAGATGGACAAATAGAACAAGACAATTAAACAATTAGCAGCCAATTCCTCATGCATCCATTAAAGCCCCTCCATGGAAATTATTTCCCCTGCTGATATTTAAAACTACAAAGAAACAGTCTGCTCCGTATCTATTCTCGCTACATTCTACAGTGATTCAGCAAGGCTGCTAATCATTTGAAGACGGCTGTGAAAAGACGGCCACAGATCACAACATATACTGCAGACTAAAGTGCAAAACACACTGCCACCACGGCACAGCTGTGCATCACATGACGCGCCACGTGACATGCCATGGTGCTGCACGTCATCAGGACTGCAGAGTGTAAAAGATGCCAAACGGGTGTGAACTGCATGTTGCAGTGGCCTGTTTTCCGAAAAGAAGCTTTAGTGGCTTGATGTTATCCATTTTTAAATTCTTCAGCTTTCACCTGCAGAGACATTCCTCACACCTTTAGCTTACTTGACAGTGTCTTTTAAAACATAATGACAGGATTATGGGATTTACAGCTTTGAGTATTACTCTCCCCTCTGATGAGTCTCTCCTCATCCATTATGTCAGTTTCAAGACCACAAAAGAATACAATGTGTCACTGACAAAAGAAGCAGTCGTGGTACAGCAGATGGTGTGCACACGTTATGCTCTGCAAAAATTTTTGCTCGTCATGGGGAACTGACACTGGATTATAAACTGTCACTGGGTGATGCGTTCCACATGCCAGCAGTGTGGTGGTGATGTGTTTTACACTTGCTCCACTAAAAATATGACAAAAAGGAACACTCACATCTGCAGGCTTGACAGGTGACTGGAACATTGCTGATACTTTATTGTTTTAAATGGGCCATAATGTGGCATTTTCATGAATATTATCATGTTGCAACTACCCATGATAATATCAACAGTGGGTTGCAGCACAGTTTCCTTATCTACAAGAGACCACCTCTGTTATCTATCAGTTTATTCTAAACATCCATATCTTAGCCAATACATGACCATGTTAAGCCTTCAGGGGGTGAGTGTTTATTACTTAAAAGATAGATTTTAGGCGGAAATTTTCATTACTGTCGATTTTCAGGTGATAGTGACGTTAATGTTAGACAATCTACAGCACTATGGTGATGACAGACAGACAGACAGACAGAGCCGGGCTTGAATCCAGGCAACCTCATGCTGTGATGAAAAGTTTGAAATGATCAGGTAACAGCGACACAGAAATGGTGTCTCCCTTTTACTATGATATTAACTAAATTTTCATCAGATCTCATGAGACAAGCTCTACACGCTTTCTATTACAAATTTAGTGTCAGTCAAGTTTTCAGGCGAAATTTACAAAGCATGTAGCAGCTGAATCAATTTCATGAACTCTGATGAGATCATTCCTTGGGGTTTTTCAGAAACAGCTGGGAAAATTTCAATAAAAAGGGATTATTTGATTTCATTGAGGTTTTCAAGTCTGGAGGCATTTTTGCAACTTTACCCCAGTACATTTCTGTGCCACGCAGATTTCATACCTGATAGATCCTGTTTAGATGTGCCTGTAGGAAGAAAATGTAGTGCATGTAATGGACTGACTCCAGAATTCCTCCATGAATTACAGTATATCTCCGAAGCATTTCCCCCTCATTACCTCTCAACTGTAGCAAGGCACCTTGAAGAAAAAACCTTGAAGAATTGGCTGTATAAGCAACGGATGTATAAGAATACCAATCAGGTATTCACTGCTTTTGATGGTTTGTAAATGGCATATTAAAGAAGACATTATCAAAGGAACAGCATCAAGGATGTAATGACAAGTTAACAACCTAGCTCTTGACACGTCAAGTAACAAAATAAATTTAACGGATGGAAGATGTAGAATGATAAAGTATGCCATTTCATTATCAAAATATTTCAATCACTAGCATGAGCAAAATGATGGTAATGGTGATTGAAAATGCTAAACAAACACTTGATCATTCAAGTGCTCATTCTAGCAAATACAATAAGCAGCAGACAAAGTTTAATAATTGCCTCAAATTTCATGCTTATTTTGAGAATGTTATAATTGGGTTTTGGAAATTGATTTTCTTGACATTTGAGAAAACTGCAGCCAAATATGAGAGTCCACCGCAGTATTGTTCAGCTAATTACATGAAATCCACAGGGCCAGCTCCAAAGAGTAGCTCATTTAGGAGAAACAATCAGCAGAACATAAACCTTGCTGTGGATGAGTGAAACTGCACCAGTCTCTACCCTGCGCATAATCAATAAAACTCTTGAATTCAGGTTAAAGGTATTCAATGAACACCTGGTGTCCTGCGTTTTCTTGCTCCCCAGTGGTTTGGCCAATGTGACCCAATTTCACATTAAATACGAATGGTGCTTTACGAATGGAAGGAGAAGTTACTACAAAAATCATGATATGCACTGAAGCACTCTAACTGCACCTTCAAAATGTAAATCTGATATCCAATAAAGAAATATTAGACATTTCAGGGACAACTGTGTTGGGCACTTCCTTAAAACATAGTTGCAGGTATACACATTATATAGTGTAAAATAGGACAAAGATAAACCATCATACTTAATGTTAGGTGTGGTTCATTAACTCCAGGAGAAGAAATGCCTACAGGACACTAGCCTTCAAAGAACAGAACTGTAGGAGGCTTCAGGCATTTAGCTACTTCTGTGTCTACCATACCACATTCAACCCATATTTTACCTGTTCTCCTTCGGTGAAGACATGGTCACCATTACTCCAGCTGATGGTGGGAGTTGGATCGCCTGATGCCTCACAAGTCAGAGTCACCTGCTCCTCCATCTCTGAAGAGCTTTGGTTTTCAATGTATGTGATCTTAGGCTTGACTGTAACACACAAACACAACGTCTTAGTAACCTATGGTACTCAACAAGACAGCCAGGTGGTTTGGCAGTGAGCACAATAAGTAAAGGAACAACTCTGTGGATTTGGGACGAGTTCAAAGGGAGGATGAAGATCAGCAGCTTGACAGGTGAGGGGAATTTCTATGGCAGAAAAACTGTAGTTAAGCTTTCCCATTCCCACTAGCGGCACGCTTTTGATAAGCATGTGTGGATCCAAATGTAATTCATGTAATCATTTATTTAGCCTCTCTCAAAGGACCTGGCTTTCATTTTTGTTTACATATGAGAAAGCTGTCAAGTTATACCTGCGCTCACCTGAAAAACACAGCGGGATGCTAGAACTGTGACACGGAAAAAAAAAATGTAACTGGTATTTCAGCAGCTCAGGGCTGAGCGTTCCAAGTCTGAGCTTTCTCATTTCACACTAAGACGGATGAACCCACAGACTACAAAATACATTTCAATGGTATAAGCCTATGCAATATGATGAATAAATAGCATAAAAAAACTCTCAGCTAATAATACTTAATAAAAAAGGCAAACAATATATTGTCATTTTGTTGTTTCTAAATGAAGGACATGCAACAGTCTATGTTTACAGGTACTGTGGGGATGTAACAAACCAACCCGGAGAAACAGAAGTAATTACCATTTTATAAATGGAATGAAATCAGCTACATTAACCCTGGTTCATTTACAGTCCTTTGTTTATCATTAAATCACTGGAGCCACTTTCTAGAGTGTTAAGTGAACCTTAAAATTGAACAAACAGATGAACAGCAGTTTCAGTGAAAACACTGATGTGTATGATTGAGTAAACTCTGACAAGCTCCAAGCTGATATGAACAGGAAATTGAAATGGACAAATCGACAGACAATCACATACAGCTCCACTGACGATGATGCAGAATATAGAGTGTCTTCTTACTTCAGAAATATTCAGCTGTCCATTTGCTTTTCTCTATTTAACAGATGGTTCTATCTAAAATTAAGTGGGCACTCTCCAGTTATTAATATCCATTCGTGGTTTTGACAGGTTCTGTGCTCAGTTTTGGAGAAGTCGACTCAGAATGGGCCAAAGGGGAGAAAAATGATGACATCTCAAAGTCTAAAATTTAGAGATTGGAACGTGTGACTTCTGTCTGACTGTTTTTGCACACTTACAAGACAACTTTTTCAGTGTGATGTAACTGATATTATGACTGAGTGTTACAAATTAGGCCAATGGTTACACGACAAGGTAAAGACAAAAATAACCTAGTAGGCAAAACAAAGAATAAGAGACATTTTCAACTTAACTCAGCCCACCTGACCATTGCTGTAAATCCTTAAGCTCCATCTTTACATAAAACAATCACAGCCCACATTGAAACAACACCTCATCTTGTATCCCTTAGTAAAAAGACACATAACCATATTATTGTTCTTTCTCCACCTACATACCCGTATACCTCTTTCCCACTCATTTGGAATGTGAAAATATTAAACAGTCACTTCATGTATACAGTGAATATAAAATGTTTGCCTTACCAAAAACTCTTAAACTGAGCTCCTGCTCAGCTTCCCCAGCTTTGTTCTTGGCAATGCAGGTGTAATCTCCCTCATCCAGCTTGGTCACATCCATTATTGTCATTTCTGAGCCATCTTCATTAAAGCTGTACTTTTCTCCTGCCTCAAGAACTACTTTGTTCCTGTAGAAAAACATGACAAACCGGCACAAATGTAGTACATTATGAATGTTATGAATAAATGCATCAATCAATTATTTCCATCATTTACATACTGCACGATATTACAAACTTTTCTTCAAAAGCAAAGATCTTTCCTGATCATGAACCTTACGTAGGAGTGTTAAAAGTATATGTAAAATATATACTATATACTTTAAGGAATAATAATTTGAGTCCCTTGTTACTAAATATGCCCATGTCAAGTAAGTCACCTGTTTTAGCCATGTAAAATGTATTGCTTTCTGCTGCTTTGAGTATTTTTAATACACATTTTGTAGAATCTGTGTCCTTATTTAAGCAAATCCTGCAGCAGCGACATTTGTGCCTGGACATAAAAAGAACTGAATCCAATGTGCATTAAGTAGCCCCCGGGCTGACCCCCATTTCAGGATGTCTACAAAGGTAACTGCTGTCTGAAACCAGAATGAATAGAACAAAGCAGAAGCCTATCAAAGCCTGTATTCTGATAATGGGAATAGAGTGTCTACTGATGATACACTAGTCTTCAAGTTACACTGTTTACAAGCACCTTTGATACCCTGTGATTAAGTGTCCTATTGCAATGAATGAACCTGTTAGTGAAGTATCCCCAGTAACCAAGATAGCCTGACCTGCAGTGCACTAACTTTGTATCCCCCAGTTTAATGGTGGCACATTGGAATCACATTTGACAAATGGAAAATAACTTGCTCCTCTTTAATGTGATAACAATAGATTTGCCACATGGAACTAGACAATAAAATAATAACATGCAAGCTAGAAAATAAACTGCAGAGACTAGTGTTCCCATTATGTGTGTATTGTACACTAAAATGTAGTGACATACCGGCACTGTTTAAATGTAAAGCATAAGCATTATGTTAAAACATTTTCCTCACGTCATGGGTGGATTGTTTGCACATACTTGAAAGCTTGATATTACTGCTGAAGGTCACTGATGATGAGTCGATTAACACTGGTCAGCAGTCCTATAATATAGAAAACTCCCACTGCCTTATAAAGCTCTATTTCCATGGGACCACTGTAACCTGGAGACCTCTGTTGATTTAGAATTTAATCCCTCATGTCTGTGTTTGCTGCTTCACTTTTGCAGAGGATAAGCAATGTCTGTGCTTCACTCAAATTCACTGAGATCGATTTCACAATTTCAGTCTTTTTTTGGACTTTGCGTTCCCTCTTTCTGTGATCGAGAAATAACCAGTATAAATGTCTGAAGGAACTAAAAAAACTAAAAATGCCCCGAAGCATCGATGTCAATTCACATGGAATTATAACATTATTGTAGGATGTCTGTTTGCCAATATACGGTAGACAATTTGCAGTGAAATTTTTACTTCATGGTGGATCCCCACAAAATTAAGACCACTGACAACCTACATAATTATTACACATTAGCAGGGACCAGAGGTAACACTAGTCCCATACAAATGGAGTTTAACATAGAAAGCTAACAGGTGAAAAATAATTTCAAACACAATCACAATTTGTGACATTAGTGGAATGCGACTTCAGTAAATAGCTTTGATAAAACAATATCTGAAAAAATAATAGGACACTTCATTGTACTTTAGATGACTTTGGGTGATATGTGGCTGGTACAAATACAACCCAAATGGCTCATGGCTTATTTCTAATTAGGCTTTGCTCAATAGTCCACTGCTGCCAGGTTTAGCTCGGCTGCAGTCAAACCCTAATTAAAGTACAAGCAAAGGTTAAGCATTATGAATAATTTCAAGGGTGTTATTAAAAACCCTATTACAGGCCTCCAAGAAGGAAAAAAAAGATTATATATACTGATCATTTCTGGGTTAGCACAACTGGCAACAGAGCAGTAATGCAACAGTAACTCATGAGATAATTCTTATCTCATGTATGTCTTCAAAACACTACGCAATAAGGGGGGAAAAAAGTTTTGCTGCTAAAACCATCTCTCTGTTTGGTATGTGACATTGACATACATAGTCCAAAATGTATTAGTTAAACTAGGGCTGGACCTGAATATTTGAAAACTGGTTAACTATCTGCCAACAAATATTGGAATAGTCAATCTTGAGACTTGAATATATCCGCTTGTTGAATTACACACCAATAAGAATAACAACTACAACAACAGCAGCAACAATGGCCAAAGCTATTGATTTCTCTCTCAAGTCTGACTTTAAGTGAAAAATGATCAGAACATTCTCAGTGACACACAAAGGGGCAAGAACATTTCCATATTCATGTCTGAACTTGCCTTTTCTTTTTTCCCCCAGTATGATAGGCTTGTACAAATGTGCCACATAAGATTCAGCAAATGCTGCAAAGTTCAGAAATCTGATGTGCAACCAGCTGTGTCAAATAGAATGTCGACAAATTACACGTTTTGAAATTCAAAATTGCTTTGAAGGAATAAAATAGAAATCATTTGGTGAAAACCACAAATTAATTACACATAATTCCTTCAACAACTCTGGACCACTCATAAAAAAAGAAAAACAAATGGTACATGCGTTAAGTTATCCTCAATTACTTATATGTGATAAATAATTCATGTGTTTAATACAAGGGATTCTTACACAAGGCCCATTTTTTTTAAGATGAGATGTTCACCTTCAGCCAAGCAACAGTTTCTACTTATAGTGTCAAGACGATAACATACAGGTAATTAGCACATAACATGATGAGCTGAACTACACACGTAATGAAACATAACAGAGCAAAGTAACACAACAGCAATGCTAATTTTATCAAATGTAAGGCTAATAATATAATTCATATAGACATGACCAATAAAAGCCTGAGTATTTTGCAAAGAACAAATAAGAATGAGAGCTAATGATGACAAGGATGGAATTATGATATGAGTGAGAGCAGAGAGCTGCAGTTGTTTCTATCAGATATAAAGCATCAAAATGACAAGTGATTGTCTTGTGGTGGATAAAATATTTGAAACTATCCCACAGAAACTTGTGTGCAACTACAATACTGTGTTCTGTGTGCTGCAGCAACTTAGAGAGAGAGACAGAGAGGAAGGAGGGAACACTGACTAGCATGGAGGGTTGTGTCTGAGTCCTGTCCAGCCTCCAGGACAGACACTATGTAGTGAATTATGATTTTCATTTGTGCCAGCCCTGGTTTAAACTAGAAGGGTCCTCAGATAGCACATACCTCCAATACAGTTCACCAATTCAACCCAAGCCCATAAAAACAGGTTTTGTCCTGCCTCTTCTTCTACATCTGCCCAAAAATTTTATAGGTTAGTCCTTGGTCTGTGACCTACTCTGCTACCGACGCTCCCAAGTTTTATGGAAATCAGTGCCGTAAATTTTTGTGTAATTCATCTGATGACAAAGCTAACAAAGCACCAAACAGGAATGAAAATATTAACCTCTTGGCAGAGACGATAATTATGTCCAAGCACTGAAACATGATGTGTGTTGCTGTCTGGTGCTTCAGTCTGTTGCAAAGTTTTACCTTGTCCAGGTCACCATGGGTTCAGGATAGCCATCAACAGCACAAGTCAACATGGCAGAATGCCCAACATCTGCTGTAGCATTCACCTCTGTCTGCCATACCCTGATGGTTGGGAGCACTGGAAAACACAGTAAAAAAAAACAAAAAAACACACACACACACACACACACACAAAATGCATAATAAAAAAAATAGATAAACTATATAGATTGGCAAATACATGCATACAATACAGGCGACAAACAAGAGACCGCAGCAGTGACAAATTCAGAATACTTATTTTAGGCACACTCATTTGCTAAGCTCTAAAGTTGCAGGAAACAGACTTCATTAGCATGGAACATCTTTGATACATGGTTGCTCTGGGCAACAGTTTCTGCACTGATGCAGAGCCTTGTCGCCTCTGAGGAGCTACAGCTTATTTAAGCGTCATGGGACACCTGCCACACGAAAACATGCACACAGGAACCAAAAGGAAAACGGAAAAAGTGTGAGTCAGAAAGGAGTGCTGACCGTTCACAACGACCTTGATGACCCGCAGATCAATCTCGCCGCGGACCATGAGGCGGCCCTCGCAGGTATACGCTCCTTCATCTGTCTTCTTTATGCCACGGATTTGAAGATGATTGTTGTTAAGTACCTTAAACCGAACTGAAAGGAACACAAGATAGACACAGTGTCAGGATGGTCGCGGATCTGTTACATTCAAAATATGCACAATTCACTTTCATCCAGTGCTTGGTGAGAAACAGCTGCTATTTTCCAACCACAAGGGCAACATGGTGATGTAATGCAACTCAGGGCACAGATATAGTCTGGTATATTAGTGATGTTTGATTTTATCAGTGACATGCTGAATCAGAATCACTATAAATTACTGTACGTGTTTTGAGCTTCAACTGAAACAAAACAAAAAACTACTCATAGGGAAAAATGATGATAATCCGACTGGTCTGGACAATATGGATGATGAATATGGACAGTTACTTAAAGTTGTTTCAAATATAATATCATTTCCAACATGACTTATTATCAACTTGAGTCTGACAGAGGGGTTATTACCCCAGATTTGGATATCTGCCAAGGTTATACCTCCTCATAAAAACAACCGGGAGACTTTCTGGGCTGCCAATAGCAGACACATTAGTATTCTTCCAGTGTTGAGCAAGTTAATGGAAAAAGCTGTTCTTTAAGAGATACACTATTTTTCACTTAATGAATTAAAGTCTGATTTCCAGCATGGCCATATAGAAAGATCAGTCTATGTGCAATGCACCGGCAAAACCTTATCTTACATTGACAAGAAAATGATACTTGGAAATGTATTCCTACACTTTAACATTTGATATTGTAGACCATAGGTTAGTATGCATGAAACTCACTGCATAAAGGTGTAGTCCAACGGCAATCCAACATGCCTTCAGTTTTGGATTTGGAAATGCAACACTCTCTACTTGCAGATGAACTATTACATGACTAGATATATGAGAACAGATTTGTTTTGCATGTAGCAAAAAGCACAAGTATTACATTCAGGGCCAGATATGCTACTAATGACCATAATCAGCTGCACCACTCAGAGGTTCAGATAAATTAGTTTGGAATCACACTCAATAATTATCCATGATGGAAGAAACAAACTAAGAATATTGTTATAAAATGTGTGATGGAATATCATATAGTACAAGGGGCTCCTCTTTTATTAACCCTGCCTCTAGAGTGCATGGGCACAGGCACTAGTCTTAGCTCGCCTTGATTACTGCTCAGCAGTTTAGTCGTGTACAGTGGGAAAAAAAGCTCTAAGCTCCAAATAGCTCAGAATAAAACAAGGCTCGTACTGCCCTGTCCGTCAGGTGTGAACCAGAGTATAGAGAATACATGCCAGTCTCTCATAGCTCAGGGTAGACGAGATGTTGGCATGCAATCTAATGACTTTCTGTAGGAACATCTATTACAGTAAACAACCAAATGGTCTGTATTCACAATAAATTATGTGAGACACCAAAACTGAGTACATTTATATGCACACTATTATTCCACTCTAATTCAGATTTTGACATGTCATGTAAACAGCATATTCCATTTGGATATTCTGAATAAAGCCTTTTTCCAAATGGAGCATTTTCTGATCAAGACATGTGGGATATGCTGATATCATTCTGGTTTTATGAGGATTCCTTGGACATGTATACCTAATTTGCACATTTCACAGCAAGTTATGGCCCATGGCCCCTGTTTGCAATTAACTGGAGAAAATACAAAGATCCTCTCTCGTAGAGACAGATGAATCCACAGAAAAATCTACATGTCTGGTTGGAAGGAACATACCTACCATTAAACAACATGGGGATATGAGGATATCAAGTTTGTTGATATGAGCAAATGCTGAAAAGCCAACCTCTTCCACAAGGTGTTTGAGGGAATTAAAGAGGGAGTTCATACAGTGAACTGTGAACCAACACTATCTTTAAAGGGGGTATGCACGGCTGAATTTAAACAGGAATATTAGTGGAATATGAATTTTCAATAGCTATGTAAAAAGCTTGTAAGTAATTTTGTCTTTTTCAGAATAGGGGCAAAAACCTGAATATTTTATGCATGTGAACATGGTCACTGTCAAACTATCAGGCAGGATAGTAGTTCTCTAGTTAAACGAAAACCCAGAACAGATGCAGTGTGCAGATCTGTAATGTGCAGAGCCATCACAGTGTGGGACAAGTCACCAAGTGTGATCACTGGAGCATACAGTTAGGCAAGTTTTAAAGGACTATTGATGATTTAAAAAAAAAAAAAAACACAATAACCCTAATTTGAACTGAAATGTGAGGTGAATAAATTTTATCGTGCAGTAATTTTAAATACTACAGCCCACACATGAGCGTGTGTTATTGTTTTTCACTGAAATGTACCAGTAAGACATCACACATTATGATACTGCCCAGTGTCAACACTGAATAAGAGAAAGCCAAATGTATTTTCCAATTCCAAAACAAATTAATATTCCCTTTCAAGTGAATAAACCCAAGACAGAACTGAAACCAGAAGCAGGAAATAACAATTTCACATGTTCATTATTCTGCATATCAGTAATAAATTAGGCCTGTGTGTCTGTAATTGTATTTTGACCAGCTAGTGTTGTAGTATGTGATCTACTATATGTTTATTGTAGTAACACAGTGATACCATAAGATTTCAAACTCATTTTGCCATGTTATCCAGACATTTTTTAACTTATTTGTTGCTGTCATTTTTTTCTTTCTAATTTTAATCAAACATACCTTGTTCCAGTCATATCATGACACTGAGCTAACAAAAAGATGTGAGCTGTTTGAAAGCCGCACACCAAGACTCAGCATATTTGGTTGTGACACATTTTTGGTATGAGAAATCATAAAGAACTTTTAACAATCTCTAAAATACCACTAGTAATGTTCAAAACACAGTGCAATGTACAACATTATGTATCTTATTTACATAATGTACCTGCTTGCACTTATTAATCATGCACAGTATTATACAAACTCCTTTAGTCAGAGCTGGAAAAAACAAATACTGGTGTCCCAAGGCAATTAACTATGTGCAGAATTAAAAGCAATTAAACACAGATGCCTTAATATCAAGTGAGCTGGATATGTGTCCCCACATCCTCCAGGGAAATCTTACCATCTTTTTCCATCTGTATTCTTGCTCCTTTATATTTCCAGAGGACAGTAGGTGGAGGTGAACTGACGACATCACAAATAATGTTGGCATTGTCTCCTTCAGTAAACTCTTGTGGTGAGGGAGCATTTGTGAAGGTAATTTTTTCTGAGGAAAAAACGAAAACACAGAAAACATGTTTTTACCAAGTGGTACAACAAATCTACGATAAAACAGGGATGCACCGATCCAATACTGATCCAAACAACTGGATAGGGTATCAATAACTGTGGCTAATGTGTTACTAAACAATCTCCACATATAAAAAATAACGAAGTGGCTACTGCCACAGTAGTGTGGCATGAAATATCAGTTTTTAATACAATGAATCAAATTACTTTTAACCTCTTCAACCCTGAAACATTTTTTTCTCGGTGGAGTCATTTCAATGTAACACAAAAGAATGTAGTAGCTGATAGCAGAAGCTTCATTCACATAAAACCATGTTATGATCAGAAAACAGCAAAGGGAAGAAAAAAATCATTAATCATCACTTCATAAAGTTACCTTTATTTAAGCCCTTGTTTAGTTTGTTTAGTGAGTCTCAGTAGCAGAGAAATCATACTTGTACTGTTGGATCTGCTTAGTGTTAGCTTAGCAGTGAAAAGTTTGTCACACTGGTCTGTTGTTTTATGAAATTACTCATGACATACTGTACTCTAGTCTCAGACTGCTATTTTGTTTTCAATATTTGCCCATTTAAGTGCTTGTTGTTTGACTTGTGTCCTGTTTTACAAAACTTGGTTTTACTGACATTCTTCTGGTTACATATACAGTATTATTGCTACAAGTGTCACGTAGCATTACCATAGCAACACAGATGGAACTGGTTTAAGAGGTTATTACTGGAAATCAGTATTGTCTGACAGACAAAGCTTAAGAATGAGTTCCTGTATTAGACTTAGAAAAAGTTGGATTGGTACATCCCTACTTAATACCCCTTCTTCTGATAATTTGGCTGTTAATCACACATAGATTTTTATTGAGGGTTGTTTTTTTGGAAACCTTTGGTTTCCTTTAGTATGTGGAAGACATACTAGTGCACAGGAGGGGGTTTGCAGGTTTGGCGTATTTTCACAAGAAAATTGGATGTTTTTCAATAAAAAATATGTCATATAATTTCAAGCCATTCTTACAGATATGTTTCTTTCCTGAAACGGGTAGAAATGGCCTGACATGTAAAATTAAACACAGAGAAGACACAGACACATAATACTACAGCTTGACATCTTATTGTCTGTTCATGGCAGAAATGATAAAATTGCTGCAGGCATTTATTTTCTTTGCTTGAAGACGTGACATTCCATTACATCTGTAAACTGCTGCTGGTAATTACCTTTCCAATTTGAGATGCATGTTGGCATGTTCTGAATACATCACTAGCCAAGTTTGTGGGTTTTTAAAGTATTCCAGTTTTTACAATATCAACCCTACCAAGATAAGCATTTTCGAGAGTCTGAAAATAAACTGTATTCTTATTTTGCTACAGACTATACATCATGTTAGATATATTGTCTACATGGATAATTACTTATAATACTAGAATGAAAGAAATACTGAACTAACAGGAAAGTTCTTTTTGGAAAACGAAAGGATTTCATCTCTGATGGACATTTGCTGATGCTTGGCATTCATGGAAAATAAAAGCCATTACTCACAAGAACTGCACAACAGACAGGATCATTAAGCAGCCCTCTAATGGTCTTCCGACCGTTTATTGAACTGATGAAAAATCCATCCTCACTTGAAAAGAAAAAGAGTAATGTGTTGCCCTTGAGCAGTCAATAAAATACTATGAGTTCAATAAACAGGATTTTTTTTCTTCTGTGTTCCTACCACTCAATACTTCTGAGAGTGTTTAAGGTGAGAAAAATACTTACGAAATATTTTCACTTTGACGGTTGATTCCGCTTGCTGGTCTCCACTAGTAGCGACGCACTTGTATGTTCCTGCATTTTCAGTCACTGCTCTGTACAGTGTTAGGGTGGATGATGACTCATCGTTTCGGGTTACTGTTATGTCCGGTCTGTTGGGTTCTATCCTGTCGCCATTGGGTCCAAACCAGTCTATGTGCTTGGCAACACCTACAACTGAAGTACAGTAAAGAAATATACATAAGAAAACATATTTTTGTAAGTAAAATTCACCTTGTTGCTCATACAGAGTTTAAAAAAAAAAAAAGATCTGGTATGAGATGTGAATGGCTTAAAGTCTGTGAGTATGTGGGAGTGAGAATGAGTTTAATACACTTACCCTCACACATGAAGAACTTTGATTCTCCGAGACTAATCTCACCATGACTAGGGGTAATCTGCACTTCCAGTGAAACTAGAATAAAAAGAATATGACATACAAAATCTGACAATTGTGCTTAAATTCTTAAAGAAGACATGTAAAACTGCAGCAACCTTTATCATTCTTTACACTCTATTTTTAATTATTTAAAAAGAAGGGGAGTGGGGTAAAGGTGACTACATATATACAATGTCTAACTTACAGGTAAAAAACAGACAGAGAAAGAAAAGAATAAAAAGATATAAAGCTTCTTTTTCCTGACATCAAATTACTCAGTGTCTAAAAAACTAGAGCTGAAAATCTGTGAGAAGCAATCCACATACGCCCCAAGAAATTGTCAATACTGATTTTGGCTTTAGCAGACCTTTTACTGAAAAGATGGACATTCCCTGTTTCCCTTTTGCCCGAGTCTCCGTCTTATAAGGGAAATAATGTTGGCACTGCAGTTACACAGTTAACATCAAGCAGTAACTACTGTTGTGCTGCATTATGCAATTTAGCAGAAGTTATATTAAAAAAAAGTCTTTTAAATGTTTTTAAAAAATCATTCTGTCTCTCTAGCCAGATAAATCCAATGTAGCTGTCAGTGAAAGACTGCATTTCATCAAAGACCACAGGAAGAAAACAGATTTCTGTTATTCTATAGACAGAAGCCTAACCTGAAACCATTTTGTGCTTAATTAGAAGAAAGCTTCACTTGTTTCCTGCAGAATCTCCCAGGGGGCAGTCAAAGGTTTCTGTGGTTGACTAAGAACTGTGACTAAAAAGACCCAAAATCCAGCCCTACAGTATATTATGCATGCAGAAGAATGTTAGTGTGCATGTACCATCAACTCTGGCAAAGTGCAAATACACTGGGGTTTGGGAAAGAACAGCCAGACAGTGAAAGAACAAACAACACTGTGGAGAAGTGACAGTAGCATTCTGTAATGCCAAAAAATAAAGATACAAGATAATCATCTGATCAAAACTGACATCTCTTCAAAAGTAAAAATAAGACAATTTACCCTTTTTATAACAACACAAACAGTTCTTCAGAATCATTTAAGTTGCTTGTGAAATGTATGACTCTATGTACCACAGACGTAATTAATGCACATTTGCAACATAGGATAATTTTTCTAAACACAAAACTTCAGCAGCAAGTCCAAATTTGACTGAGGTTTGTGAAGTACGAACTAAGTGTAGCATAGAAAAATGACTAGACTCGATCAATGTCTCTGCTGTAAGATAATCTTCAACACAGACACTTTTACACAAAGCCCTTACATTGTTTGATTGTTTACCTTTCAATCAGGTTGCCGTAGGACTGCACGATTAATTGATTTTAAATCAAAATCGGATTATTTAATCAGGACGATGTTTAAAAAAAGGTAATAGTTAAATCGAATTTCATCTCTCTCATGAGCCTCCGGGCTACCGTAGGCTCCTCCTCCTAACTGTGAGAGTGGTCTCCACAGTCTTTGGTCTCCGCACACCAGTACAAAAATGGCATTTGCTAAGGAGAGTGAGAAGTTCATGGCTAAAAATGGCAAGAGCAAGTCGGCTGTGTGGAATTGGAATGGCTTCGAAGTTTCCGATGAAGACCAAACCACTTCTCGCTGCAAACTCTGTCTGAAGGCGGTATTCGTCAAAGACAGCAGCACAACAAACTTATTTCAGCATCCCAAACACCATCACACGCCAGAGTGGGAACAGTGCATTGCATTGCAAGAGGCAGAGAAAAATTACATGGCAGCTAAAACACCACCACCAGCCTGAATCGAAATCAAAAATCGAATTTTTAGAGGAAAAAATCGGGATTTTTGACCAAAATCGTGCAGCCCTAGTTTGCTGCTAAATTCAGCCAAATGAAACCTTGGCTCTCAAACCCCTCTCATTTTATTTCAAACAAAAACAATTAGATATATGGTAACTTTATAGACAGGAGATTTTGTTTTAACTGGAGCTAGAAAACAAGCATGTTTGGTATTCATTTAGTCAAACAAACAGGCAACTCATTTGCCAAACAGGCCTGGTGATCATGACTATTCAAGTCAAGTGAAGTTTATTTGTACAGCCCATTATCATACTCTGTGTCTGAAATCACTTACATCAGTAGCAGTTCCTAACCTAGCTAAAGCTATCTAAGCAGGAGGGAAAAAACACTGTTAACATGCAGCACACATTACAAATGGCTACAGCAATCCAATAATACAATATCCAACAGTAATGTAATAAATTCCCTGAAGTAAGGCCAATAAAATATGTTAGTCTAATGAGTGCAGACCAGTTCAATATCACTTCAAGGTGCGATGGTTAATGGTGAGGGAGAAGGGTAAGACACTCGGTAGCTGATTTTACATCAGAGAGCAGGGCAGACATTGTAAAGTTAATGTGAACAGTATTCGTTTAGGTTTTTTCTGGGCAGTTCAGACACAGATATAATGTGTTAAAGGAGTTATTTCTCTTGACATAAATCATGCTTTAATTTTCTGGGCAGTCACAAATGAGTGCAGTAAAAAATGAAACCTAACAAGTGACATCTTAAGATTTACACTTTGTAGTGTGAGAAAAAATCCAAAGGCAGCAGCTATACATGAAATGCATGTTTGCATTTAGGACCAATTTAAGAGCAAAAGGAAGATTTGCATAATGTTTAATAGCATTGCGTATCTGCTGCACCCAGATTTTATAGTACATAAAATATGCATATATTATATAAATGGGTGAACTGTAGTGTCTTTAGTTTTTTAAGAATAGAATAGAATAGAATAGAATAGAATAGAATATACTGTTATTGTGGAAGTCGTAAAAAGCAATTGTGGTAAAAGGAACCTTAATTCAAAGGTGTTTCTACATAACTTGATTAAATGGGGGAGGAAAACCATGGAAACTGATAAAATCCTAACCAAATGAAAAAAGTTCCATTTTAATCTTACAACATCAAAAAAATCCATCTAATTGGATCAGTTGTGTCCATTATTTTCTAGAGTACAAAAACACCTGCACCATATGGGATTTTCCTAAATTAAATCATTCTGTAGCCCAAACAGTAATTGGTTCACTGTGGTCGAAGGCAGAGCCATGGCTCCTCTTTGCAGATAGTTATGAACAAGACAGGGTAATTGCTCTCCAACCAACAGCTCACTTTTCAGATATTAAAGAGGCTAACAAGCTACTGTAGCTCAAGTCCAGATAAGGGACACAAACTCTTTCGAAGCAGGGGGTAGTCAAATTACAAGAAGCAACTGTGTGCCCTAGAAATTTAATCTGACTGTGAAATCTCTAGAGACAATTTCCTTTTTAAACCCAAGCTGGGCGTAGAGTGCAACACTATCATCATATCTGGACTATGCACAGTTAAAATAGCAAGATTGTGTTACTGTCTACTTGGCTTAATTAATTAGCAATTGGTTTTTAAGAAACATTGTCTTGCCTGTAGCATGAATGTTAAACAGACTGAGGTCTAGGTTTAATCATAGATAATTGTAATTTTCCAAATTTGTAAGTATATAGGATGTATCTCTGTGCAAAACTAATGACAGCAAGTCAGTAAATATTGAGGATTTATCAGGATCGCTGTTGAGTCAGTGGTAAACTGTGATGTAGCGCTACTTGAAAAGGTGCCCTATTGGCACCAAAAAGGCATCCACTAAAATCTCTAAATTTTAAATCCCACACAAGGTTTACAAAGGAGATAATAGTAAGAATATACTACAGTACTACATTTTAAACTGACAGAAAATATACTGTAGCAAAACAAAAACTGCTAAAATTGATAATCAGTGAGCAGGAATGGTGTAGCCATCTAAAAAGATTCAAAGTATGATAATAATTTATTAAACTGGAGCAAGGACTAAAAACAGGAGAACGGAAGAGGGCCCCAAGAGCATCAGAAGGTGCTATGTATCACTAATTGGCAAACCTAACTTAAGGCTTAAAAAACTTCTGCACAAACGGATGTAACATGCCCAAACCTGTGCTTAAGATTCCTAGTTGGGAAGGCCCTCAATGCTAAACTGGTTGGACCTACAGAGAAAAATAAACAATTCAAATAGATAAGAGTGTCCTAGTTCTGAGAAAACATGCAATTTCCCTGCAGTTAAACTTGACATTCCATATTAAAATGCCTTTCCAGACTAGGTCTCTTCTTCCATAGCATCAGCTCTTACAAAAACTGAGCTAAAAAACTAAACAGTCTACTGCACAACAACACTGAATGCAATAAATAGTAGCACAATATCATTGATCACATTTACTAAAGTAAAAAAAATGGATATATCTAATCACCATGCGTAACTGCAAGGAAGTGAATACACAACAACAAAAACAAAATGCTAATCTGTGTACAAATATACAAAAATAAGGTGTGGCTCTGTCTCTGAGAAGGTCTGGTGTCATAAAACAATTTATTATTAAAAACTACTCAAGTAAACAGGGGAAAAACAAAGATAATTAGCTTAAATAATCTCTGCCTTTGTAACTGCTTATGAACGCCAGTATGGTTGAAACTCCAAGACCTCCTGCCAACAAATGGATGAGGAATGCTCCAAAGTCAGAGCAGCAAATTAAGTCTCATTTACAATTACACCATGTTTTCTGGCTGAAATTAACTTGACACACGACACAACAAGAGGACCATGGCCTCTCTAAATCATGCCGTAATTTCAGGACAAATACCAAGGAAATAAGCAGCTATAAATGTGGTTGTTGGTTTATTTTATTGAGAGAGCAAAGGAATCTGGATGCAACACAAGCACAGCGGTCTGACATTAACTGTTCTTTTGTGATTTAACATTTACTGTAGCTGTGGGCGATGTCATATTTGGATGCAGGCTGATCATGACTATAGGAGACAGCTTGCAGTGTCAATAATTCATGTCTCTGTAGGTCATCAACAAAACCATGGTGTTTGTAGACTTCATTAACATTATAGTAATGTGGAGAAACCAACTATATTATTGGCTGCATATAATCAGCAAGCATCAGAGGCAGTTTTCTTGCTGGATCTTAATGCAGGTCACAACATGATTCAGCAAAATTCTACATAATTTGTATTATTTATTTCACTGTACTTGAATTTCAACAAAGCAGTGCACCCTTTCTGCACCCTTGTACCTCTCAGTGTTTTTATTTAAGCAGCATTCATTATTTCTTCAGCACAGCCAGGAGGCATTGTACTACTTAATACCAGCTCATACACATTTGCTTACGTGTGTGTGTGTGTGTGTGTGTGTGTGTGTGTGTGAGGGTGTGTGTACGTGTGTGTGTGTGTGTGTGTGTGTGTGTGTGTGGGTGTGTGTACGTGTGTGTGTGACTGTCTATGTGGTAATGGTGGTGTAAGGGGGTTATTTCATGAATGAGAATGATGTACACTGATGTCCTAAAGCGACAGTAATCAGTGGTTGCAGATGGAGATTCTTAAATAGCCTTATTTAGCCCAAACCCTCACTTTCAAGCTCGGCTTATATCTTAAATTTAAGTTACCCACAGGAATACACTGACTTTTCCACAGTTATGTTAACAGTAACTGATTAGATATGAGGAGCAAGGAAACCATATAGGAGAGAATTTATGCAGAGGCTGCCCTCTTTCCTCTAGCCTCTGTAGTTATCTTAGAACAACACCTCCGGTGCTGCAGCCTTTGCTATTGGATGTTATAGTAAGCCTCAACCCAACCCGTGACTCGCTCTACTTGCCGTGTGGGATTAAGCTCATTATCTATTCTGCTAGCGTAAAACACAGCATACACACACTTAGACTTTAAGCCTGCCAAATTGACAGTCACAGCCATCAACCCAACCTCAACTATGTGGAATCTAATAAAATAAACACAGGATTGTCCTTCCCTGATGTGAAAGATATGGTTAGTTAATATAGCTAAGACGTCAGTGAGCAACTCTTGACACGACAACCTTGCAATATTGGCTCACAGTGATGGTATTATCAGAAAAGAAGGAATTGTTTTCAAGGTAGTGCAAAACAAATATCCATATGTGGGAAACAAGGAACAGAAATAAATCATTTAAATGACAAAGTACTGCTAGACAGACAACTTAATGGAAAAATGAGTATGTGCAATGTTCAGTGTCAAGCTATTTATTATTAGTATGGCACAGAAAGACACATCTATACGCTACACTGACATAAATCCCCCCACATATTCAGGACACCAGAAAAGGAGGATTATTCACAAGAAATTAAATGAAACAGCATTTAATTTAGGTCAAAGAACAAACATTCTGAAAGCAGTAATGTACAACCTAAGTGGTTCTATTCAGGACCTTAGTTTTAAGGAACAAGTGAGTATTTGCTTGCTGCTCATGCTTCTCAACCAGAGTTATACTCACTTCTACCAGTTGCTATGGAAACGTGTTTCCCAGCCCCCCTCTCCCCATATTTTGACATCACTGTGCTCTCTCGCTCTCTCTCCCTCTTTCTTTTCCCCTCTCCCTCTTTCTTTTTTATTGCCGTCTGATTGGACAGAGCAATGCAGCCTCCAAGGAGTGACTATTTACACTGAAGTGGTTGTCAAAACAGAATACCCAAGTTCAACTGATCACTTCGATTGTCTTTAAGAGTCTGACCATCAGTGTTATGGTGTTCCAACATCTGTACCAACTGCCCACATACAATACTTTAAATAACTAAAAAATTCACACAATTATGTAATAAAATTCAGTGATATCAAATATTGTGAACAGTCAATTTTAACAACTGAGCTGGTGCTTCCCTTATTAAAGCTCCAAACTGGAGTAATAATATCTGGCAGATTGGAGAGTCTTGGAGGATTTCATTTGAGCATTACTTTTTAACCATGAAAAGACTGCATAACAGATGGCCAGCAGCTCACAGAAAATCTCTGTGCGTTAGATTTAAAGAAATGTTTATATGTGCACCCAAAACAAATCACGAGTACAGTGGCGCTACATGATTTCAGCTATATTTATTTCAAAGTTTTCACTTCAAATTACCTTTGTGGAATCTAAATTACAAAAGTATTTAAAATGTTCCTTCCATTCTCAATGTTCAGCAGGTTTGAGATTTAATTCATCTATTCAGTTAAACATGATTCAGTATGTCTGAAAATAAAAACATTCAGCAATCGCAGTGAGTAGATAACATTATTGTTATGGCAGTAGAATGTTACATGTTAGAGAATGAGGGTGTAAAATATCACTTGAAATACTGACGTAATGGTCATATTTATGGGTTATATAATAGGGCAGTGCACATTAGAATAAGAGGCCGAGGCAGCAGAAGCTGATCTGCCACAGAAGAGATGATTCAGAGTCCTTTCGGTGAGTCACTGGTTGAAACATGTTTAGCTTTGATATTGAAGATTGATAAAATATGTCGTATTTAGTACCACATTGCAGTTTTCATTTTGTCCTTTCATTTCATGTAAATCAGCTTTTTTCACATTAGCACAGGGACTGATTCAAGTGTAAAAGGTAATCTGTAAAATTGACCTTATTTTAGTATACCAGCAACAAACAAAAAAATGTCTATTCTAAGAGTGGGGGGGGGTTCAAAATGCATCATCCAAGTCTATCAAAACACTAGGGGGTTTGTTAATTTCAGTTGACCTTAAACACTAACGTATTGAAAAATGTCAGCCGTAATATAGGTTAAAATGAACACTTTCTAATGGGTATATGCCTTGCTGAGCTACTTTGTTGTCCTCTCTTTGTTGAAGCTGTGCCTCAATGAGCTACAGTGCACTCCAGTTCAGTAGCCAGCAGAATTCACCCTCATTCAGGCAATTTAGCCTGAGTGCCCCTCAGCATCTGCCTCAGCTGTGCACCACACAACAAAAGCCCAGGGAGGCGGAGAGCTGAACGTCTGTGGCCCATCATGCCATGCTATGTAGTCCCATAATGAGTCAGTATTGAAAAGGCTTAAAACAAGGGCAGGGGATAACGTGGACACTGTGCTGACAGGGACATGTTAAATAAAGGAAATTAATCAAAGGAGATTTATCATGGCTCATCAAATTATTTTGACAGTTTCCAACTCAACTCTATCATAATCTAAAGTAAACATGTTTTATCACCTATGAGAAATAGCTTTGGTTTAATGCTGTGACAAAATAATTACGCCAAAAATCTCAGTTTGATTTTCATCCAGCTCCGAGCTCCAGTAGAGCTGTACAACCTGTGCAAGGACTGAGAGGAAGCCGTCTGTCACTATGTCTAAAAAAGACATGCATAATCAGTGAAATGGAAAGATTCTTGGGAGGATGAATTCTGGGGTCTGTGTAAAGATTTTTTATTTTGGGCTTGACTCCTATGTGGAAACTACATACAAGAATAGGGAGTCTGTGTGGCATGAACAATGACTGAAATGTTAACATCTCTGTGAGCACAATGAATCACCACAGACTGTCGCAAAAAACATTCATTCTTCCACATTAATCATTACAGTGGTTCTCCAGTGGCTTCCCTGTTAGTGCTAGTCACGACACACTCCCACAATACCGACAACGCAACCGGCCTCTTTGCTGCCAGCAAGAAAACTATTAAGATTTGCAGAATATAATGCACTAAGCTTTGCAAACTGAGCAGAATTACATGCATCTCTAATAATTACTGTAATAGAGGCAAAAAAGGGGGACAGGGAGGGCATTAGGGCAGGAGGGAAGAAGCCACAATGACCACTCAGCCACAAGCTGCCTGGGACTACACAGAATCCGAAGCCTGGCACATGCACACAGCTCTCTCTGTGTGTCCATTCAGAAGGCAGACAAGCTGGGACGCGCCGGATAAGCCTGCCTGTGACTCCACCAGGAAGAGGATCAATAGGAGGGAATGCACCATTTCAGATACAGCCAGCCAGCCAGGGGCAGGGCAGAGAGGCAGAGCAGCACTTGAGTACTCATTATGTTGTGTAGGATGACACAGTGTGTGCAGCCACTTCTGGAGTAATCTATGAATGGAGGAAGACGACGCAGACCCATTAGAGATAGGGCCAGACCACACACTAATTGGATTAAAGCACTAATGAAAATAAAAACTGGCATGAGGGTGAGCTGTAAAGATAACTGCGTGAACACATATAGTAGGTAAAAAGACGGGTTGCCAGACATGCTTGTCTATCATGACTACAGAAATCTTGGACAATGTTCACCATCTCTTTTCCCTTGCATGCTGGCATGGAAACAGTTGGCTGCAGCTGAGCATTTGGACATCACCCATCAGCAGTCAATCACATACTGAAGTCCGGCCTTCCATACAAAGATTGAAAAAAACACCTGCCAAGTATCAAATGCCAGTAAAATGTGTTTCTGCCAGTAAATAAACAAGGGTCACCCACCACAGTAGATAAGATGATGATGCCTCTGTTGCTCCTTTCCTGTCTTCAAATTATGTCTCCACTGACCACTACAAACTCTCTTTAACCATAAGCCAGTCGGATCAAAACAAACAGAGTCTGAACTTCAAATAGGATTTAGGTTAGCTGTCAATTATTTCGACTCCCTGCTAAACTGGTAGTTCCCAATCGCCTGTATGGTAATGAAACAACACCATGGGAAAGAAAAGACCAGTTCTTTAAAATCTGAGCCTAAACCTTCTCATCTCCTCACTAATTTTTCCCAGACTTCAGGCAGAACATAAAACAGCATTGAAAACAAGCAGTGGCCCTAAAGCTCAGTCTCTCCAAGAGGACTCACCATAAAGAAACACAGAAGCAATACTTTTATCTGCAGCCTGGGAAGCAAAAAGAGATTTACTTTCAGCAGTTCTGAACCAAAATAATAACCCAATGTTACTTGCAAAAATACACTGCTAGCATGACAAACTGACAAAACATACATTTTTGCTATAAAATGTTTGCTCCTTGGTAGCAATCTGCACATATCTGCAGTGACCAATATTTAAGTTATTAAAAGTGGGTTTTTTTTAGTTGTATGTGAAGTGTATATCCGGAGGGAAATCATCCTATTCAGAATTAAACCCTTTTATCCTAACACAAGAGTCATCCATGATCCAAGTTCATTTGAAGTTAATTAGTTTAATTCTATTTAAATTAGTCAAATTTTCTGAGGCCCTGTGGGGAAATTCGCCCCCGATGGTTATCCATCCTAAATATAAGGCACACTGGGCAATACAGAGGTGCTCGGTTGATACTAGATGCAGTTTTGAGAACAGTAACTATTTAATTAGCATGAATATAGTGGATTTATAGCCTTCACAGCCACAAGTAACCAAAAGCATCTACTGCTTCAACTTCTGAACCACTAACCCTATCAATACATGTAAGTAATTCAAGTAAAATGCAGTATGATTATTTTTATGCTCAGTTAATGTGTTTTGCTACTGAAGTCACCTTTTCTTCAGTTTTGTTGTTCTGATATAATAACCTCTGAATTTACTCTGAGCTTTTATGAACATCTGTATGATCAGTAAATGAAAGAGTGAAATGAAATAAATGAAATATTGATAAATCACTAAGGGAAAAATTCTATGTTGTGAAAATTTCATTTGGACTATATAATGACAGGTTAGAACATGAAAAAGAGACAGTTCATTCATCTCCAAATACAACCCCTTAACAAAAACTCAGAAAATGAGCACCTGTGACTTAAATATAAAATGGATGACTGTTGAAATGAACACTTAATTCAAATAAATAAATATGGATAATTGGATATAGAAGTCAAAGTAATTAACCAAATCACCTGGAACTGAAAATCAAACTAAGTGGAAAAAAAATTACCTGTATTTTTGTGCTTTAATTCTACCTCAAAGTCAGTAATTCCAGCTGAGAGGCCTAATATTAGCCACTACCACAGCCATGTTCTGTCAGTAACATTCACAAAACATCTTAATAGCACAGATGAATTGGTCTATCCCTAATCCTTTTGCTTAATATGAATGGAAGCTGGAGCAATGGTAGGCTTGTAATTTGTGATCAATAAAATAATTTGTTATAGAAATTTCACTTAAGGAGCTTTTCATTTTTGTATCCAGTGCCATGCTCCCAATTCCCATCAGAAACTCTAAAAAGACTTTCAATAAAGACTGTCAGACTTTCATGCCCGGGAAGTGCTTTTCGAACCCTTCTGACAAGGGCACGCTTGGTACTCCAGCAACATGTTTGCCTTATTCAAGGCCATCCGTGATGTCCCTCATTAATCCATGCCACATCTAATTGTGCTAAGCCATAACAGCAATCCATTTGCATTCTCCAGCAACAAAGCCATGCTCTTTCAAAATTCTTCCAGCAGCTGACTAATTAGGAGGCTGCTGTCTAGATGAGGATGGGTAACACAAGTCCAGACTTTTTTCAGAAAACAGTATGAGCTAAGGCGAGCCCTGTGAAGCATATCAGTGACAAGATATATTTGTGAAAATGAGATTAAAGACGTGGAACGCTATAGACTACAGACTATGGCTCAATGTTGAACCCCTCCACATTACACAATTTGTGTGGAGTTCTATATGACAAATCATGTAATCCAATCATTTAGCACTTCTTGCAGTTAGACGGAGCTAGCAATGACTAATAAACAATCTGTTACTACACCTGCTAAGCAAATCTGCTCTGCTTTTCTTTTAGTAACACCAGGTGTTACTTTTTCTGTAAATGCTTCAGAGAATGCACAATTAATATTATTAAATGTAACAAGCATTCATGGTAATTTCTTGTTCATAAAACATCCACAAAAAAACACCGATTAAAGGAGATGCTTTCATCTGCTTATGTCTTTGCTTTGGTTTCTTTAATAATTCTAATTGGTGAGCTAAATCCTGCACTCTCCTCACGTTCCTGATATAGCCATCAGTACAAAAGAGCAAGGAAAGCCCAAGGTTGTGTTTTGCATTCTCGGAGACAGACTGACTAGGCGTGGTCTGTCTTCACAACAGCTCCACTGAGGACGACAGATGGCACAGAGGCACCTTATGACACAACATGAGCCTCCGTACACACCTTGTTGGCCAATCAGAGGCTGGACTTTAAAAATAGACACTGGGACAGGGTTAGCCTCTAGAGAGTTGACTATTCCTTGGGGCTAGTCTCTCCGGAGAAATCTGCAGAAAAGGAAGGCTATCACCATTCATCTAGACCAAGGTTATGAGGAATTAAGAGTGGATTAACGCCTTTTCTGATTTTCTGCCTACTCATCGTTTTGTGAAAAGACTCTTAGTAGCTGCGACTTTTATCGCACTACAACTGGCTATTTTGCCACCAGTAGGCTGTTTTGCAAAAAAATGTCTATACTATGAGAGTTGGAATAGGGTTGTCATATCACCATACCGTTAGCTCATAGTGTGATTTTTGTGGACAAAAACTTGCAACTGAAATTTAAGACAGTTTGATTAGAAATCAAGAAAAATGCACAGATTACTTTAATTATGTAAAATGTTTAAGTATAATATAAAACTGTTAATTCAAGTACAGAATTGAAAATATACAAATAATACACACTACATCTATGCTCCGTTACACTGGACCAAAATCATCACCATACATTGACAATGCTATTTGATTAATTGTGCATTTCTTGTCGGAACTGATATTTTTCTTACAACGGTAACAGACACATTATTATACACTAAACACTGACCTAAGATATACGTAGCTGTTTGAGTCTGGCTTGTTCTTAGTTATTAAATGCAAAATATGTAACATCCATCCATCCATCTTCTGAACCACTTTATCCTCATTAGGGTCGCAGGGGTGCTGGGGCCTAGCCCAGCTACCTATAGGTGAAGGCGGGGTACACCCTGAACGTGGAATATGTAACATTTTCATTCAATAATACTCTCTCAATATCACTTTTGATCATCTGTCAGTGTGTGGTGGTGTATTTATCTGCAGAGACCCTGCCCTGTGTCTGTATTTTCTATTTTCTTCCTGTTTTGATGTGCTTGGGACATTTCTTGGCATTGACTTTTTTTGTACCTACAGCCAGTAACAGCAAATGCACGTATTTCTGTAAGAACCATCTGCTTCAACCGCACTGTCACAACATATTGATTATTTAAGGTTCTAAGGATGTGAATCTCCTCTTTAAATCAAGCAATTTTCATCATGTTAATTAGCCTGTGATGCATATGAGCGCTCAGTGTTATTTGCGAGTTAGAGGTCAGAGGGAATGATGATGTAGTACCAAACAGTATAGAACCAAGTTAATGTAAGCTATTTATAGGCACAGATTATGGTATAGATGCGAGTATGCTGTATCGACTGTGTTAACAACAGAAAACCTGAACACAATGTGAGCAAGACTATCACCAGATGTGGTCAGGGAGATCTAATCAAAATCAGACAACAGGGTTTTTAAACCTTGCACCTGTCGAGATCACTCGCATACAATAATTTAGAAGATGTAAGTGAAGCAAGTCTTTAAAAATTTAGTTTAACCACGTCATTCACTTGTTTTGCAAGGGTGTCGTGCCTCCAGTGCTCATAATACTGAATCTGGCAACAGTGGTGAGGAAGTGAGCAGCTCTCATGTTGAAGGTAGAGAAATTACTCCTGAATCAGTATAAAAGAGAATAAGACAGGGAAAAGCACCCACCCTTACCAAAGCTGTCAAACTAGGGGAAACACCAGAATCTGTTACAGCCTTTTCTGTGAGAGTGTAAAACCCCTGACTAATTACTTCCTCCTCTGACTTAATGTCTATCATTGGGATTTTAGAAACCTATCTAAGGGCAGCCAGAGACTACATTTCATGTTGTCAACCCAGTTGGTGACTGGAAGTCTGCAGTTACTCCAATTGTACACAGACACACAATCAGAGACTATCAAAGGTATTCATAAACATAAAGCTGGGTGATAAAATGCTACGGATAATCATAATTTTATATCATATTGTGACAGATTTTTATATTTCACTGTCATCATTTTATGGAGATCAGTGTTTATTTCACTCAAATTACCAAATAAAACACAAAATGTGTTATATTTGTGAGGAATATAATACCTGAAGTTTTCTGAAATGTTCAGACATGTTAAAGTCAGTTGTACAGTCAGGTTATACAGTTACTGTATACAAGGATGGTGATACTCCTCTGATTAAGACCCAACCAAAACTATAGCAAAGGAACAACAGTTGCCCCAGTGCATAACACATTGACATTGTAGGAAAACATGTCACCTTTTAATATCCACCACTACAATGAAGCCCTCTCATCACAGCGTGGCATGTTGCAACCATATTTCAACATTGCATTCCCCTAAGCTAACTCTGTAATTAAGATCTCTAAGAAAATTTGCGTCACAATAAGTTGCATAGTTTGTACATCAGGATACAATGATTGAGAGAAATACAATGGATAATGAAGTCCAACTGAGACTAAAATGCCTATTTTCTGCAACGACAATAAGACATCTGGTCCAAAAGTTTAGCTGTGGTGGTTTATGTTCTCATTTGCAAATACTAAACAGTAATTGAAATCATTGTAATACCTAATGAGAGCAGGCTTTTACAGTGTAAACCTGTAGGAGTAAGATTTGTTCTGTCTCTGGAGAGGGGAACATTCAGTACATTTACATACAGCAAATCTCATTATTTATTTCAAACCTCATTTGCACGCTAGTGCTCTGCCAGTCACATGCTGTGGCAACATCCAGTAGCTAGAAGATGAAATTCAGACAATATGTGCAAGACCAACTTACCACTCTAAAATCACCCAATAGTGGTACTTTTTCATTAGCATGTCAGTAAGACACATGACAATAGCAACACTAGCTACATAACTGATTTGGAAACACATTTTCAGAAGTAAGATTTACTTGTATGCCTGTGTGTTGTACATGCTGCCCCCATCACCCAAACTCAGATAAGTGGAAGGAGATGGATGGATTGATGTTTGCGCATAACCTCAAAACACATGTCCTGATCAGAATCAATATAAGAAAATACAGTTCAACTTCACTTACAATGTAGTAAATAATCCTGTGGGCACTGGATGAGCTGTATGTCATATTTTCTAAAATGGTACCATGAGACAGACAAATGCCGTGAATGCCTCAGCATGTCAAACATCCTTAATGCCGCCGAATGGTGCGATGTGACCCTGTTCAGTCAAAATGTATTTTAACTGTGTGGCACTGTAGCCACTCAGGCAGAGAAATCAGCCATGTGCTGTCATAAGGCAGGAAACAGGCACATCCTCTCTCCTCACTAATGGTGGTTGTTGTGAAGGAATCTCCAGTGGGAGTAGGTACACAAGTCACCAGTATGCCACTGAGAATACAGTGGATGATTACCGTTTGCTAACAGGATCCACATGGCAGAGTCTCTTATTTTTTCAGGTCAAAATACAGCGTAGGCTCGAGAATGTAGCTTAAGAAATAACAAAGAAGCTTTGAGGCATCACAGAACGAAAACACAGAAGCCTAATTCTGTGTAACCTACAATGCATAGAATGGTATACTGTTAAATATTCACAAAATATATAACATAACACTGTACTGCACATGTGATCATACAGAATACAACCAGGAATGTCATCCTATTTGTTTTACATCAAATAAAACAGGTTATTATTATTTTTCTTTTTTATATAGATTATCTTACAACTCCATCTTACAGTTCCCTCAGTGACTCACCTAATATCACTCAAGCTACAGTATCTACTTTCAACATTTTAATGGCACCCAGACGTTCTGTCTCTACATTGGCCTGGTCACTATAACTAGTGATGTGAGATAGTTTCATTCGCTTGAGAGGGCCTGTCATCTGCCTTTGGACTCTATGGCATCAATGAAAAAGATGCACGATGGGGTTCATGACACATCCGGCTTCTGCTGGCAAAGGGAGCTAGACAGCCTTCAGGCAGTGGAAGTCAGTGAGTCACACTGAGTGAAGACCCTTCAGGGTGAGAGACTTGGGGAAAAAAAATCAAGAGAAACAAACATGCTACATACACAAAAACAGTAATGTTGAGTAAAAAGTATGGTATGGTATTGTATTATGTATTCTTTTAAATAATTTAATTTTACTCTCCTCCTTACAAATAAATAAAACAACTCAAGTCTTCTGTTGGTCTGTTGGCACAATGGAATTAGTGATAAATAACTGAATGTATTCATGTCATGTTGAAGTCAGACCGATAACCTTGTAAGTCTCCTCTTGTCCTACTTCTCTCTTTGAGTTTTATTGTGCTTATTGATACTGACATTCACAGAACAAATCCAAAGGAGATTTTGAGAATTTCATCAACACAATCTAAGATTTAAGACCTGTCTATTCAATCATTCATGAAATTTGTGTTACCAGTTGTATGGAGGTGATGATTTATTCTCCAATTCATTTGCTGCCTTCTACTTTCATCTAGATTTGAGGATTCATTAATATTATGTTAAAAAAAAAAAAAAAAAACTCAGCAATGCACTGTAATCCATGATAATCAGAAATGCTTTGCGAGGATAACTGTATTTGATGTGACTGTGTAGCTTTATGATAACATCAGAATAGTGCCAAACAAATACTACAGGACTGTTTCACAACAAAATCTGATCATTCCAGACTTATGTATCACAATATAAACTGCCTAATTACTATGTTAATTGCTTTCTTGAGACCTCAAATAGTAGAGTGACCTGTGTCTAATTAATACTCATCATAATCAAATGTTTATTTAATTTAATGCTATATTTCTGTAATAATCTGTTGAAAATAGTTAGCACAGAGATACAATTGTGAATATAGCACTTCCAAACACATCATGACAAGAAAGAAGGTACTTTCTCTGCTGCTGTCTTTTTCACATAGCCAGAGAGGCCCCCAGACAACACTTTATTATTTATGGGATTCTCCAGTTAAGTCAGCCAAAGATGACGCATGGAGCTTTGTACATATAGAACATTTACACATATAGAGATAAAATTTGAGCACGCTATGAGCACAGTGGTATAAAGATTCAAGATGGACAGAAAACACAGTTTGATGTTGTTTGATTGTGTCTTATATATTCTGTGCATTTTCCAACGTCATTTCTGTTTGCACTAGAGACCCTCCCACATCTAGTCACCTGGACAAAGCTACAGCCAAAAATATCCACTCATGCACTTCACACAAAGGACAATGTGTGGGAGGTTTATGCTCGCCACAGTTACACCTACTGCTAATGCAGGTACAACCCACAAAGAGTTACTGGTGCACTGATAAGTATGGCAATCCTAAACAACTTTCCACCTGAAAACATGGTAAATTATCTTTATTCAAATACAAAACTGAGCCAGAGGTAGTGCTGCTAGGAATCCCATTTGTTGGGTTTAACTGAGGCTCTGTGCTTATAATCAGTATTCCCTGCGTTCGGTAGCACTGTTACAACCACAGACTGGCTCACTGAAAATTTATGCAACTGCATGAACAGCCGCAATTTACATTTATTGGCGACTGCAATATCTGTCGATCAGAAAAGACAGAATGAGTGTACAGTGTGAAAACCTGTGTTATCAATCCATGAAGCCATGTTAATCTTAATTGAGTCAACACTCAAAGGTGAAACGTGAAGGTTTAACAATATATTAAAGGCTTGATATCTTGATAATGTCATAATCTCTAAAGCCAAATTCACAAGGTATACATGAAAAGGGAATGGGTAGGTTAATTTAAAAAAGGCAAAATACAGGCAATTACGACTTAAAGAAACTACTTCCAACAGCTTCCTTCCACATCATTTACTCTTAATCCACCTGACATATATTTTCATTCACAGTACATCATGAAGTTAAGTGTCTATTAAGTGATTAAAATCTAGTCAACTACTCCCACAATTCAGTGATTATGAGGCTAAAAAACAGGTTACAGTTCCTTTTGAGTGCCATGGCATTTGTTTTCAATAGCAACTAAACAGCATAATTGCAAAGGACTCAAAGAACAACCCAAACATTAGGATCATCGGCTAGGGTTATAAAAAGAAGCAGGAGCAAAGTAATGCTGAAATAGCTCTAATCAAGTGTAGAGACAGAGCTGGCTCTGCAAGGCAAAAGCAGTGCCCCAATCAGTTTTTTCAAGCTGTATCTGTTGCCTGTTTATTTTTTCAGCTCACCTCTTATCACTTCAAATCCAATGTGATATTGGTGCAGTTTTAGTTTTTGAGACTACGTTTGCCATATCTCTCGTCTTCACCCGGAAAACCCATGGACTTTCTAGTAAACAGACACCATGCGCATACTCCCCTCCATCAACTGAAATCTAATCTTCATTTTACTAAACTCAGCTCAGCAGCAAATTACCCTCGACTCAGACACTTGCAGGTCCAGTAGTCTCTTTATAACAGTATAGTTATATTTGTTTCTTTATTCATCGCACTGATACTCATTAATGATGCAAAACGGCTTTGATTTAGCACTGTGACCTCATCACCTTCTGGATGCTGGTGTAGGACACTTTTTAATTTGATGAAACTTGTCATAATGGCAAATGTTGGTTCCGCTACTTTGATTAAATCAACCCAGTTTAAGCTCTGATACTGGAATAAACCTGTAAAACTGGAACTTGACCCAGTCCTACCACCAATGATACTTTTTGCTCAACGAGTGCACCAGCAAAAAAACATCTAAAGCCTTGAGCATTTCAGGACCATGTCATCCTGCTCCGAGCATCCTGCCTTTAAAGTAGTACCTTAAGTACTCCGGTGATCTGTCATTCAGCGATACACTCTAATCCCCATGTGTCTTGTAGCCACACTTCCTGCCAAGTGGGTGTGTCTGCTGATTTACAACACCTGCCTGTTATCCTCCACAGCTTCTTTAAAATAGTTTATATGCAGACAATACAACTACTCCTCTCTGTCTTGTGACACATCAACAGAGACAGCTTCTGTCTCTGCTATTGTCCATCAAAACAGTATTTCCATCATAACAAGTGCCAACTAACATGAGTCTCCAGCTCCTTCCTGTTTCTTCTATAGCTCTACTCTGGGTCCCTCTCTGAATAGAATTGAGAAAGTTTACTGGGAGATAAGAGTTTAAATCATTACAGAGTCTACCAGACACTCTCAGCAAACTGTCACCACACATTTGGATGTATCAGGCCCGTCCAGCAGACTCCATTCCTATCTGATCCAAGGTGGTGATCTGCTCACAGCTCAAGTCCAGTTTTCACCCACAGAGTCCCAAACACATGCACTCCAGTTTGAAAGGAAAAAGTATAAATCTATCACTTGCTTAACATATCATTTACTACATAAATTCCATTTCTATCCAGTGTTTCCATCAGAGATGTGTTGTATCTATGGTGGGAGTGAGATAGTACCAATATTTAGTGTCAGTTAGATTCAGAGGGCATTGCATTAGGGTTGTTTGTAGCATTAATGATGCTAGGCTAGCAAGCTGATATGATGGGCTGACAGATTGTATGACTGATGGGAAACACTAATCACTTCAGATGACTGATGGTTTCTCTGCCATTTCTACAAAACATGCAAGTACTAATAATGGTGAATATATTTAACCATGGATGACAATTCAGTTTTGGACAGCAGTGGTTTCATCTATGTTACTCACCTAAACTTTAATAGTTTACAATGTCAGATATGACATCAATGAAGAAGTGTTTCTATGTCAGTGTAGTGGTTGCATCTGATTGGTTGGGGTATCTGTATGTGGAATAGAGTGAAGTCCAGGGGAGAGTCACCAAAATTAAATTCTGAATCACCAGTCACAGTGACTGGTAAATGAAAACACAAAAAAGTCCACTGGTCAGGCATGTTCTTTTAACCAGAAATAAATGACTAGCCTTTTGTACCACTACATTTCTTTGAAATTACATACTACCTGTATGTTGAACACAGTCTAAAAAATGTGATGCCAGAACAAACAGTGGATTTTTGTTTTAAAGGTCTGCATCGGCACATAGTACCAATTTAATTAGCCATATAGTAGCTAGCAGCAAACCCTCATTGTATTCAACAGATCCACTACTCCGCTTCTGACTGATTAGTGTTTGCTGCTTACAACTAGATGGTTAGGTTTAGAGGTAATTGTCAGGATCTGAGCCAATCAGAGACAAAGCAGGGGTAGGCCTTTGCAGAATACTGCTGTGTGACAAACTGGCACAGCACAGCAGGATAGACTGAAGCAGCACAACAGTACATGACACAAAAATGCGGCAGAAAACATCAACAACGTTTTATTATGTGACATTATGTGTTTTGATAATAAATATGTACTGGCCCATGTGGTGGATAGCCCTCTGAGATTTATACACCAAATGAAAAATCTACCCATATTTAGCGCTTGATGGGTGTTCATTTTTTTGACCCTGCTGGAAGGACAGCGTGACGCTCCATGCATGTTATATGGCTTCATTAAAGCTACTCTTTGCAGAGTAAGAAGGGGGTCGTCATGACACCACGTGTATTGGAGATGCATTATTTTTTCCACACCTTCCCAAGTCAAGTAGTGGGAGTTAGCAGTTCCATGCACAGAAGTGTCAACGGAAATGGACACTCAAAATATGATAAAAAGGGAAAACATTTATGGCACAGTGGCATCTGTTACCAAGGCAACAACAGATGTATTGTTTCAATACATAAAGTGCCATAGACAGTGAAATGTCTTTCAGTCCACTAGACTGCACTGTGTCAAAATCATCCCCAGTCTTAAAGATCTACCATCAGTCAACCTCTAATATATACGAAGAGGTGGACACCATGTCATTTGTCAATTACAGCAACAATAATAACAGGCTCAACATACTATGGCAATATCTAAACATCTAGACAGTTCTATTATGAGGGTAAATATTTTCCTATACATGACAACAGTGTCGTAAATTTCTTTGACACTCTTTATTCAATAATTTTACACTACTTTGCAAGAATGAGGATGAAATGAGGTACATTCCCATCTCCAGTCATTTGCTGATTTTTCCTCTTGGTAGTTTAATAATGTTGATACCTAGATATGTGTCCAAAAAATATAATCACCTTACAGTTACTGTGACACTTAGCTCATCCTAATAACGTATTTTAAAAAAGTGACTGAAGAGTAGATATTGTTCTGAACGTATAATACAAATGAAGAAGTCGAAAGTCTTTCCCCAGAGATATAAATGTCATCTGTATAAAAATAATATCTTAATAATTACATTTTAATGATCAGTGCTCTACATATGGCAGACATCTGACTGACTCTTCACATGTAACATTGCTAAATGGGTCGAAACATATTTGAGTGACTGATAAAATACTTGTGCAGGCTGCCCTAGTACAGCCTATCTGTGGGAATCACTGACATCATTTCAAAGTGGAAATTGCACGTTGAATGGATCAGAAACAGCTATAGCTGCTACAGCTCCTCTAGAGATAGTCCTCCTCAGTGTGATCTAATTAGAGATTAAAAATAACAACTTTCTGCTGAATGAGTGCTACTTCTCTACTTTTATGTTAGGAGCTTTTTGTCTTCCCATAATTTAAATTAATATATGTCATGACTTTGTGTATAACAGAGGCTTTCTCTCAACTGCCATGCAATGACTAAGCCTGTATAGAAGCATAATGTTAGAAAGAGTGACACACTATAGTGACTGCATAAAAAGAGAGCCTCTGGTGAAGCAATCCAAATTTTCCAAGCTCTGTGCATAGTGTTACAGGCAATAGTGTTTCAGTAATAAATGCACCATGATGTGCATGGACGCATGAGAAGATACACACTGCTTCTCTTAACACGACATAAAAGAAGTTGAGAGCTAAATCTTACCCAACAGCATATTGCTTTATTATGGTAAGATGAAACACACATTCATTTTCTTACATCAGACATACTGTAAGCTCTCTTCTAGAAGTTAAAAGTTAAATGAGTCATTCGCAGCACTTGTATACTAGGACACTGGGCCTTCCAGCAGAGATACTGACATGGTTGTAAGCTGATTTCCTCTTTCGGAGGCCACATGGGCCGAGGCTGAATTAACTTAGTTTAGGTCAGAGGACTCCTGTCGTTCCAAGCTTCAGTCGCTCTCAAATAAGACATGAAAAGGCAAAAACAGGGCCAGGAGGTGTTCTTATCACATAACAGGTAAATCAAAAGGCAATTTCAGTCTTTTTGCAAGTGAATAGCCTTGTAAGGAAAGGTGATCCATTTTTCTAAGAGCATTTACATAGCTGAATGCGACTGGTAAAACCTTAGGGGAAATGAGTATCAAAAAAGCAAATACTTGCATTGTTTGGTCCATTGTCAAGAGGAGCTGAAAGCCTGAACTGGAAACAAAATGTGACAGGTAATCACAATAAAGCAACCTAAGGCATTGCAATGAATTTATCAAGAAGACAGGCCAATTTCCAAAAGACACCTGGTGATTAAAAACAGAAAACAAATTCTAGAAAACACTACAGTGTGTTAGTCTCAAAATGGAAATGTTTCACATGTAGAGAAGCCTAAAGGTTTTCCAATCTAAGGTTACATCTCACCAGGGACCCTGCGATCACAGTGCTGGCCTCTTTTTTTTTTTTAATTTGATGAATGACAAGGACACAGTGTTCTAATTTTCTGATGGAGCAGAAATCTGAGTACATTTTTTTAATCTTGAGAAAAGTTGGCATGGTATTAACAATAAAAGTTTTTATTTGTATTTACAGCAGCAACAAAAAAAACACAATAACTTTGTATCTAAGACCTTTGTTGCATCGCACTGGAGCTCATTCATCTATTCTCCATAAAAACTGATCACTATATATTCCAAATAGGGCGTCTATAACCTTGCTAGAATATAATAAGGATGCTACCACCACTGTCTAGTCACTGAAAAGCAACCACTAATGAAAATCTGTGCTTCTTCCTAAAGCAAACCATTAGGAAAAGATGCATGTTCCTCTCACAGTGCTTCACAGTCACGTGAATGTGTAATGTCATCTTTTTAGTGTCCTTAGGCAACGCATCTCCTCTCAACCCTCTCAGACCTGGAAATGTCTGATCCACTCCGCATCACTAAAGAGTCAAGTAGTTCTGGCTGGAACAAAACCACTGCCTCTCTTGCTTCTCCTTGCAAATAATGGATAGAAACCTTAGTATCTGTGGGATTTCCAAAAATGATGTGCAAGTGAGCTTTAAAGGTAAGTTTATAGGTTAAATTGTAGGAAATGCAGTATTTATTTAATGATTAAGACGAGATGTACAAATCTGAAATTGACATTATTAATTACTGAAATCTCACATGCTTAGCTGAAAGAAAAAATCCCAAAAATATGTGTGCAGAGACTGAAGCCTAATCATTTAAGTGATCTGCCTAGACCATGTATGTCAGTTAGGTATTAAGAGTTGTTTAGTCTATAAAAGCATAAAGATCCATCTAAAATCATCCTGTAAGTCCTAATGGTGTACATTTCAATTTGTAAACATTGAAATAAATCACAATCCACACAAGTGTTCCCATTTCATGTTACAGTATAGGAAGCTGTAGCCACACATGGCATGCTAACCCAAAACCAATAGTTTTGAAGTTATTAGTCATTTGTTAGTCATTGGTCAATTGATTAAAAAAAATGCTTCATCATATGCTAATGAATAGTTATTTGTATACATCCAAAAAAATGCCTTCAATGGTTTCAAATGTAATGAAGTGTAATATGATTTCTATATGATTATAAATTGAATATCTTTAGTTCAACAAAGATACTGCACAAAATTACCCGCTATTATTGTTCAATCTGTGGTAAAACCAACCTCTGATTATATCAATGGATCTATGGAAATGAATAAACTGTGGTCACGCAGATAATGAAATATAAAGTGTAATTTTTAAATGACATGCTGTGGTTTTTTTTGAGGGGGATGGTAATCTACTTCTAATCTGGTACAACGCCCGAAGAAATTCTAAATATGGCAAATGCTGTTGGCAGTGTACAATGTACACGCATGCACATGCTCTTCAGATATAACTGTTATCATGTAGGAGTTGTTCAAATTATAGGCATCGTTTCTGGCAGTGTGGATTTTGGCCTTCCTAAAGCTAGGTCAGACGTAAAGGAGTCTGGAGCCGTTGTAAGTCAGTCTGCAGTCAACCATGGTTCCATGTTGCTTTGTAAATGAAGCAGCGTGAAGCTAGGCAACGTCATCACTTCCACATGAGCTGCCTGATGATGTAACATAAGCTGAAACAATCCTACTACAAACTAGACATGCATTTTGCTCTTAAAGACAGATTCATGGTGCAATGCTGAGATACAATTCATTCAGCAATCACACAGGTTGAAATATTTGAAAATCTTTTCTCCACCTGGTTTTTACTGTCACTTATGAATGTTCATTTTCCATCAGAAAGGCAGCCTTGAAAATATTCCATATTACAGTTATCAGTTTGAAGAGGATCAATTAATAATTATGCCAAGAGGCTCACCAGGCCTATTGAGCATGCAACCAGCAGAGATGGAAGAGAAAAGAGAACTGCATAATCCCTCTACAATCTCAATTCAGTAATAAATACTTCAACTGTGCCAAATAATCATCTACAAAAAGAAAGATTTTCTTTTATTTAAACTCAGCTACTCAAGGCTCAGAGGATAACTATATGAAAGTGCTATTTTTGACACTTTGAGGCAAAATACAGACGTACACAGGTAAATCAAAGAAGGAATACAAGAGACAATTTTAGCTTCAGTGATGCTGAATGAGTTGTGATTTGGCTATTTAAGGATATCAGCACTGATCACACAATCCTATAATTGTAGCCAAAGCTAATTGTGTTATTTTCCAGTATAAGTACAGAAAGAAATCATCTGGAGAATGTCATGCAATTTCAGATATTCCTACAAAATTACTAATAGCATAACATATAAAGATGTTCTAGCTCAAATAACAGGACAGGATTGTCTCAAGATGGTGTAAGTATCATATAATAAGCTATTCTCATCCATACTGGAGTGTTTATGAGTTACTAAAACACACACACAGTAAAGTACCCAGTCTATTGCATATAAGGGAATTAAAATAACATTTCTACTTTAATGTGTCCTGTGAAATTGCAGTGAGGGCTCCACTGCCTCTGCACTTGCACTTGTGTCTCTGCCTGAGGAACACCCCTGCACATATCGGATTGTACATAAAGGATTAAAAGGCTATCCCACGAAAACCCTGTGCCTGAGTGTAGCTAAGAGTAATTCTCCAACCGCAAGAGGTTGGCATGTTAAAATGGTGAATTTAATCAAAAAAATGGGCGTGCTGAGGTTATTAAAAATGTAATTTAACACTAAATTCCGTAAATTAGACTTACATAACTACACATTTTACCAACTTAGAGGATCTCATTTCAAAGCCTTTATCGTAGCATCACATTACATAACAGATGATTCAGAGAGTAGAAGTTGTGCTTGCTATCCATCAGAGACTAAATAAACCGACAGTGTCCCTGGAAGACTCGCTGTGTATTGTGTAAACACTGTCGATCCGTCTTCCTACAGTAACATCTTCACACCTGCACACACTGACACGTCTCGGTTACAAAGTGCCATGTGTTTTATTTTGCACAGCATGCATTAAACTAAGAGCCTGTGACTTAATCCACCAGGCTGTGTTATGCGTTTGCGCCTACACATAAAACAGAGAGCCCAGCATCAGTCCACATCAACAACAAACACGTCCCATCCGAAAAGCTCCCACCAAGATCAGACGGAGAAAAAAAGCTATCGTCATGCTGCATTACCATTAATAAATTAGCCACAGCTGTCTTACATCGGTTTAATACGCCGTCCTCGAGCATCATATTTTATTTAATGTTCAGTAAAGCTAAGTCAGCGAACAGGGTGGTCATGCAGATATAGCAGAGGATATGAATGTAGCCTATTAAGTAGTGTCCAGAGAAAACGGTATCCCATCACAGAAACAGCAAGAAGTGTGGAGAAAAAAAACCACAAATAAGCTAGTTCGTCTGTAAGCTAATTAGCATCAGTCGCAGTAGCATCACCGTTGCACCTGCTACGCAAAGCGCCTGCGGGCGGAGGGAGAGGGAAGACCAGGAGGCGAGAGGATGCCTACGGTCCTGACTACTGTTAAGGTGTGGGAATAGACGCTGGACACACAGTAAAACAAACAAAAAAAACTATAATATGGCAGATTCGAATAAAATTACAAAGTAATAAATGAATTCCTTACCTGTGTAGCTAACCAGAAGCAAGGCTAGAAAAATATCCCCTGACTGGACCATCGTAACTCCCGTGTAACGTGAACGTTAAACGGCGAAGCTAACGTTTGATCTGTCCCTACGTTTTTTTTTCCCCCTTAGGTTTCCGCTTCTCTTAGCAACTGTTCATCCTAATCTGTATTTCTGAGGTCGTCGGAGATAATAACTGTCAGTACCAGCGTCAACGGTGTCAAGCAGCGGCCAGAGATTAGCGGTGATGAGCGCCAGTGCACTGTTCAAAGTCTGACTGACAAGCACGGCCTCATCACACACGTGGATTAATGCGCACAAGCCGAATAATGGCCCTCTGGTTAAATAGTGCGCGTCTCTCAAGGAAAACAAGCGTCATGAGAAAAAAAAAAAACAGTAATACTGATAATATTGCAAACACATGGTACATGCATACTGTGCAGAAATCTTAATCCACCATCAGCTTTGTTGTTTTTCCAGGGTTGAAATGATACATATTTATTACTCTTTTCTTCACATGTAACAAGAAAATACAGGAAAAACACCCCTGACTATGAATAAAAGAAGCACAGTTAGAAACATCTGACGTGTTGAATGAAACCTGGTGTAAAACATCAGAAAATTAATACAATAAACCTCATATTGTCTGAATAAAGATATGTTAAGCGCTAAGGGAGGTCACATTAAATGCAACCACTCTGGTTTATAAAAGCTGTTTTTAGAAGCTATTTTTTGTTTTTACAGTGGGACATCCCATATATCCAGATTGTGTGTTGTTAATGTTGGCCAAGGAATTTTGAATAGTAATGTATAGATAATCCCTGGAAAGTAAAAGTTTTGGCTTTTTTTTTTTATGTCTGTCTTGATTAGAATCACCACAATAATCAATACAATGGAGCAGTATTTTCAGATACATTTTTGATATTTTTTTCTTTTTTTTAAGTAAAGCTGTGAAGCTGTTGTCCCCTACAGAGGACAAAAATGCATTGCTGGGTCTCAAGAGGATAGATATAATGTACACAATGCACATAGGCTTATGCTATCATCTGTTATATAACCTTCATTAGTCTTTCTCAAAAAATATTTGTAGAAAGATATTATTGCCAAACCTATACAACCTGCCTATGTGAGAGATTTATTTTTCTTCCAACAGCCTCAAGTACATTAATCCTATTTCTGTGGCAACTTCCAAATTAAATTATCTCTACATACAACCTTTCCTAAGTATGTCTTTCCAATATTTAATTTACTGATTGTGCAGATGTTCAAAAACTCTCAGAGTAAATTCACAGGTTATTATATCAAAACAGGTAGGCTGAGTAAAAATGACCTTTTCAGTAAAATGTGTCCTTTACGAGCATAAAAACATATCTACAACCACTGTCATTTGTCAAAACACTTGGCTTTTATTGGTGAATCAGTGTTGCGGAAGATGACGGTGTTTTTACATTTACAAGCCTCTGCACATCCAAATAGGTCATATCTGATGGTGATAAAGCTGAGAAACCGCATTTTACTTTAGCTATTTAAATGTATTGATGGGATTTGGGTTCAAAAGTCATTAACCATTTTAGATGCTTTTGGTTTTTGGCCAAGTACTGCAGAAAAATGGTCTCTGTCACTGAGAATACTTATGGTAACCCATAACCACTATACATTTAGAGCATTCAAATGCTCATAAATAATTTCTTTTTATAATATCACCATGGGGACTCTTTTCCAGAGGAAGATGTATACAATTTTACATGGGGTGGCATGGATGGGATACTGTATGTCTAAATGGCAAGAACAAAAGATCCACAAAAACACTTTATCTATTGCTGTACAATGCCCTCTTATCGTACTACTAAAGCGTTTTTAATGTAAAACAAGACCAGTGTTCAAACAAAACTGCACATCACTTAAATATTAAAAGCAAAATGAAAATATTCCAAAACAAGTAGAATTCCTGCTCTGTAACAAATTGCAATAATTGCTTGTAAGATGCAGTGGAGCAGAAAAATAAAGCATTTTAAATGAGTTTGGTCAATTTAGTGGTTATTTCAGTGCTTTGTGAAGGTTGTAGACATGGTGGTGGTTTGTTTTTACACATACAGCCTTAAGAACTTCTACAGTGGGAGGGCAGCTGAACCTCTTGCCCCTTGTAGGACTGTAAAACTCATATTTGTATTTTAACTCCTGCAGATTATTAATTGGATGATTATTAATGTGTGTGTTGCATTTCAGTGCTGTAGATATTTATGGCTGAAGTCATTTGATCTGCTTTATAAAGTGTTTAACCCACAGTAGAGCATCATATTCTAATCTATAACATCATCAACCATCACTGATCTGTACATAAATATTGTAACCACACACCAATGAAAATTTCAGTTAGCAGAACAAAGGTTTTTGGAATTAACATTTAACAACAACTGCATGACATCGTGTTTTTACTGACATGAAGCATATTACTATAAAACTCACCGTTGTCGTGAGGCGTCATTGAAACACTCACAAACACTTCGCAGCATTAATAGTTTTTTCCTATGCAATTACTGAACAGATTGTTAAACTCAGACTGCAAATCAGATGTTATACAGCATAATTTGTCACAATTTGTGTTGCTTATCATTTTATAGCAAATAAGAAATCTGCCATTTGAATCCTGATCCAATTCTTCTTCATGTTGCACAGAAATACTGTCAGTATGAGCAATCTGTACAGCTGAAATACAGCAAAGCCAACCTTTAAAATACACAACAGCCACAGTTCTTCCCTCTACATACTTCACTTGGTTCTGAGGTTTAAGTACTTGGTTAAGCCCCAGTCGGATATTCTCTTGACCCTCTTCACCTCACCAGTGGCCGAAGAGAGACTCATGCCATTCACTTTAATTTAGACGGCAAAGTGAATGGTACCTGAGAGATAGCAGAGATGCAAGGGAAGAGACTGTTCTTTGCTTGCACAGCAGGGTGGTATCATATTTGGCACCCTAAGAGAGTGGTTTGAACTACTGGCCAGAACAGAGATGCAGTGAGCCAAAATCTAATGATCTCAAATCAATCTGTGGGCTGGCTGAATGTGTGTTATGGTTAAATTCATCCACATTTACTGTAACCGTTCTTATACAGTATGTCTCTCCAAACATACAACCACAGGGTGTGGAGCCCCCAAAAATATGTTCCCAAACACACGTTCCTTGCTCGGCCTCTCAACCAACCATCTGTTCAAAAGTAACACGGAGAAAACAAGGGGGAGATGGTGCGCGGATCAAATCGGTCAGGTTTAGGGCAATGTGGGGGAAAGGATATGAGTTTGACTGGCATTTTTGCATCCACATCACAGATAGAGAAAGTATGAGTCAGCTGATGACTCATACATAGAGTATAAATGCCCTCCAAAATATACTCTAGTGTTTTATTTAGTGTGCATTGAAGTTGTACAAAAGCTGATGTGGCTTCTTTTGCTTTTAAGTTTTCTTGCTGGTATAACATTTTATGGCCAATAGTCACTGTGAAAATGTACAGTGTTTTCATTTTTTTAAATGTATGTATGTAAGAGTGGAGGTGAATGTTCTGTCTGTCTGTCTGTCTGTCTGTCTGTCTGTCTGTCTGTCTGTCTGTCTGTCTGTCTGTCTGTCTGTCTGTCTGT
>JAPQRQ010000006.1:23951088-23989597 GCA_037367365.1 Apogon talboti | reverse complement strand
TAGTAGTAGTAGTAGTAGTAGTAGTAGTAGTATTGTCATTTAGGGACACAGTGAATTGTCATGTTGCAAAATTCCTTTTAATCATTTCCACACTATGTTGGACATATCCCATCAGTTTCCACCTTATAAAATAAAATAAAACTTTTAGAACAATATAAGCATATGCTTGAATGTTTTTGAAGTGAGTCCATAAATGCTTCATGCCATTCTTCATTAAATCCTCTGCCATGTAATGAGATGGAGATTTTTACAGCTAAATTTCTTTTGCACCTCAAAGTGAAGGAATTATGCTTAACTTAAACTTTTATTGAATTTATATCTGAATATGACCTATAACTTTGTGCATGGTTAAGTTCCATCTATTGCCTTTTGTGTTGGTCATAATGTAATAATGTAGTTTTTGTAGTTTTCAGTGTTTTCAAACTTCTACTAAAACAGTTCATAAATAGTTCACATTCCTGGTCTGATAATGCAGTGAAAGCCAACCATAGAAAATTCACAAATAAAAAAAAATAAAAATAAAAAAAAATCCTGACATCATGGTTTTGTCTGTTTTTGACAGACTCAACGTGGGAATGCATTGCACTGTCTGGTGGTTTTTCATAATCAAGCGTTTTCCTGTCTCTATGTATCCACCTGGCTTATTAACATTCAGTTCAAGGAAGGGGACCTTTTCCTCACCAAATCTATGGTTAAAACTGTCAGAGCACACACCTCTCAATTCATGCTGACAATTCGTGAAATGCATTGCCCTAATTAAAGCACTGAATTGACTTTATAAAAATCAAAAACATTAAATGACCCCTGCAATTGCTAGTCGATACCGAGCTCTTTAACTAAGCTCATTTGATGTGCTGGATTAAAATGAGTAAGAGCCTGTCAATTACATTCTTAACAGCTATCTTAGCTTCAGTGGCGTTCATGCATGTAGCCTAGTTTCTGTCTATTTCAATTCATCACATGGAGAGAGAAGCAAAGGCACCGTTTTAGGTGATTTCTACTATTGTCACATTTGAGTCATGGTTAATGCATAATAAAACAAAGAGTGATATGAAACGCAAGTCCAGTGTGTCATTTATCATGACAGAAAAGATCAGACTGTGGAGGAATGTTACAGCAGCTGTCAGCCTGGTAAAACACCGTCGTCTTACACTGCAAAAAAAAGGCCTCTACAAAAACAAGAATATTAAACTCATTATTGGGATAAAATGTCTTATTTCAATTAAAATGATCTGCCAGTCCAGTAACAAAATTGCACTCATGAAGTCTTCTTGAAATAAGAAAATACTATCAAAGGATTATGTGCTAAAATTCTTATTTTAAGCAGAATATACTTGTTTCAAGTCTTCATAGTAAGATTTTTTTAATCTATAGTATATATAGATTATATATATGGGTAAAACTGCATAAAACAAGTATGCATTTCTTAAGGGCAAATTGTTAATGTGTCTGTCACACTCATTTTCCAACAATGGAGCTTGTTTTGTTATAAATATTACTCAAAATTAGTTAGTATCTAAGTGGGGTAGCTCAAGATAAAAATTCTTGAACCAATTTAAAAAATGTAAACAAGATTAAGTCTCAATCAGTAAATAAATCTAAAAAATGATTCCAAATTCAAATCAGTTTATCTAAGTCAGACATTCCTTTTTTGCTGTGTATAGAATCTCCTTTAAAGCCTTTATAATGCATTCCAAGGAAATTACATAATAATCTTTCAAGAGCGGATCATTGTGGTTATCATATTAAAAAAGTACCACACTGGATTTAACCAAGCAGATAAGTTCTATTGGATAATTACTGCGGCGATTAATGTGTTTCAGCTGCAACAAGTTCTTCAACTATATCAGATGCAGGGAGTAGCTTCCCGTTTCTTAAACAACCATCAATTTGGTGTGTCGGTGGAAAAAGGTCAGGTGGTCTGATGAGTCCAGACTGACCCTGTTACAGAGTGATGGACACAACAGGGTGGCCATCACACATGGATTGGCCACCTGAGTCCAGACCTGAACCTCTTGGAGAATTTTTAGAACGCTTTACACATTGGTCCACCTCTCCCATCATTGATTCCTGGTGAAAAACGAACAGAAGCCTGGATGGAAATAAATGTTGTGATACTGACTAAGTTTACTGAAACGATGCCACAGTGAAATGGTGCTGTAATCAAAATTAAAGGCACTCCAAAGTAATATTAGTGTGGGACTCTTTTGGACGAGCTGTGTATAATAACAGCAAAGACAACTAAAATAATTAAAAGCTTTTATGAGATGCAGTTGATTGTTAAAGCCCAGTTGGCGTAAGTATCCGAGTATAAATCAGAAACCCTAGACATAAAACTACAAGAGCATTTGTAGGCTGAAGAGAACATACAGCATTCCATTAAGAGCAAAAAAAAACATCTTATCACGTCTCACCAAACAACCGAAAGTCGATAAATGTTGAACTAACAGACTATTGTGGTACGTAGGCTGATGAAATCTCTCATCTCACAACTTTATCACTCTGTGGCGGCAGTTATGTGCAGACAAGTCTTACCACAGATACGGACAGACATTTGGCAGCAACTGCATACATGTAGCTGACCACATCACAGCAGCTGCACTGACTCAGTGGGTGTTTACATTTACGTTATATTGAACAGGACAAGGGAAGACTATACAATCAATGAAACACCAAAAGAAATGAATACACTGTGACACTGTGTTGCTGCTTCCCGTCTACGATGACAACCGGGTTATTTTAATGAATGAATGTGTCTTATGTAATCTATGCAAAGTCTGTGTTACTGGTAACAGCTGCTTCAGTATCAATATTTGTCAGCTAAGTATTCGTTTAGCAGAACGGTGCCAGAGCACATTATGTGTGCTTTACCTGTTGCAATAACCAGGCAGAAAACTGAGCGTGCATAAAGTAGAACAATGTTTGTATTTAGTAGAGACAGGCAGATTAATCAGTTTGACCACTGAATCACTGCTGATAGATTAATAGACTGATATAATAAAAGTTATTGGCAGCAGAAGGTGGTGCTGATAACGGCTGGCGTCTAGGCTTCTACATGTGGAAGATAATTCTGAAAGGATGAGTTGAGTTTAATCCATAAAGACCTAGTACCCAAATACATTTTTTTCCTCTAGATTTCACCTTTCTTAAATGATTTATCACCATTTATTATACTGCTATCCTCTGAATTTTGTGTTTTTTCAATGACAACCATCTATTTTCTTGTACGATCATGTAGATGTTCATAGGAGCTCAGATTAAAGTTGAGGGTTATTATATCAGAAAGAGAGAAAACTGAAGAAAAAGTCACTTTTTCAGTAAAAATATCAATAACTTAACATAAAACCAAGTTTCTCCATCCGCTGTCATTGATCCAAGTCCATGGGTTTCACTGGTGAATCAATGTTTTAAAAGATGACGGTTTCCACGGTAACTACAGAGCCTTGAACATCCAAATGGGTCATATCTGATGACCATGAAAAGATGACAAGCTGCATTTTACACCAATTATTTACATTTATTGACAGGATTAATGACTCAGAAGTTATTAAATATTTTAGATCAGTAAATGGTTTTGGTCGTCAGTTGCTGTATGGATCTTTATGGGTTAATTTTTAGTGATTCACATTTATTAAATTAGGTATTTATTACACTGACTTCAGTGCAACAGTTACAATATTTCTAATATAGTGAAAGAAGCTAATTTCAGATATGCGTAATGTGTTTTCTGTGTTATAAATAGGGATCGTGATGATATAAAATTAATTGGTTATATGCTTTAACCTGCTCCAAACTACAATTATTATATTGGCCGTTAATATACACTATTGGTTGACCTCTAGTATTTAGTTTCCAACTTTCCAAATGCACAACAGAGGAATGTTGGCGCTCTCTATCTTGTAAAGCTTGTAGCTTTATCATTTCCCTTATCATAGATACATTACCTTCAGCTAAATAGAGCAAACCCTAATTAGCATAAACAAACACCATGCAACAATTTATTTTCTGCACATTTTTAGCCAATAGCCCCGGGACTTTAAGAGCTGAGAGTCGCTTTAAGTATTTATTGTTTTTATTGTTCTAAAAAAACTCACAGTTCATGCCATAATTGTCTTTGTTATGCTTGTGCATGGGTAGTTATCAGTGCCTGGAGCCAGACAATATGACTGGCAGCGCTATGTAAGCACAGACTTCTTGTTCATAAATTTTATGATTAATACAGACTGCGTTGTAATCTGGGAAAGCATCCTGGCATGAAGGATGAGGATTATGTAGTTTTCATCTCAGAAACTAATTGAAAAGGCCTGTGATGGCGCTGTTATCACTCATGTCCCTGCTGAGTTATGGCCAGGGTGAGATATGACTGACAGAAAAAAGGGAGACTTAATGAACAGCATGTGACTGTTGAATAGGCAGGTACTAGATTGTAGACCTGGGCATGTTTTAATAAAGATATCTCATATTAGTTGGGATTCAGCCTTTCAGATTAAGTGATAATACTCGCAGTCTGTACAAGAACCTTTGTAACGGATGAATGAACAGCCAATGAAAATCTTTGGATATATGAAATATATTTCCAGTTTAGATTCTCTAATCTCTCAAACAGATGTGAGACAAATAACCGTTAGATGAATTATGCTGCATAGAAATGAGAACGCTCGGGACAGTTTGTAATTTCTGCCACTAGGGGTCTCTCATTCCAATCCCTCTCAGATGTGTCGTTTGCTAACATTGAGAAGGAGTGTGGGATCATGGGAGCTGTTTTCATCTGCAGTGTTGATGAAAATACATCGGATGTGACTCAGGAAGAAAGCATGTTGACAGCCAAGTTAATACATGACAATTTTATTTCTAATGAAAAAGCACCACATCAAACATTAAACAAATTATTTTTTCCCCACTGATGGGCGACCAAATGAAACTGACCACTACACTGAATATAGTAATGGATTTTTGATCATTGCAACATCATTTAAGTGCATAAATCAACAAAATATATCTTTTACCAAGTGATTTTAAGATTATTTTAATGCTTTAATTTTGCACCCTTTTCTCTGTTCTACAGCATAATGGAGTTTTTGCTTTTTGGAATTTCTACATCAGCACAAAGCAACACAAATGAGGATTTAACTCAAACATTTGTTCCCTACATTTCTTTTAACTAAACTGTTGTAATTGAAGCAGTAATCCCCCCACCCACTTAAGCCCCTCAGAGATTGAACAGTGGCCACCTACCCATTTTCCCACCAGAAAAACAGCAAATAAATGTCTATTTTGTGGAATTACAGACGTGTTTATGAGAAAGCTTACCCCATGGAGTTATCATACTATCTGATTGACACTAAGTGAAATTTAGAGCAATATAGCTATGTAAACTAATTTGCAGTATGAGCATGAAAAACACTTCATATCTTTAGAGATGCACTCTGGGATGATTACAAGCTATTTCTTCATCATAATGTGAGACAGTTTAGGAAAAAGTGTCATCAGACATTTTGGATACAGTGGAAATGGCTTGTGAAGTTAATTGTGCATTATCCACCCACAGGCTTAAATCTTCCACTTGTTTTTCATATCACTGATATTTATACATTGCAGATACCTGGCTTTTACGTAACTAGCATATCAATCACCCATGAACCACCACAGATGAATACATGCTTCAGCAGAGAATAAAATGAGTATGTTGGTTTCATCACCATTTCGCTCAGTGACCTGTTATCTTACACTGAGGAAATATAAAGCAGAATGCTCCCCTAGCTGAACATTCATTGATAGTGTGTGAGCCATAGTGATGGGTTTTATTAAGTTCCACTGAAGACGGAAGAGCATATTTAATTCAATTCCATTTTCTCACTTAGTGTAGATTAGAATAGGTTAGCTCATTTTCTTTTTGTCGGGCACAGAAGCAGGACCTTGTGGGACTATTGTTGGTTAATAATAGGAGAAATAAAGCTTTTGTCATATTCTAAGAACAAGAAAGAAAAGAGAAAGATACCCATGTGTGAGTGTAAACAAGAATTCGTAAAAGAAATGCACGTTACATTGTTCTACTGGCAATGTGTCTCACTATTAATACACAATTTATGGGCCTTGGTATTACACCAGGAGCATATTTCACACTCTACCAATAACTTCATTAAATATTTGATGAACACAGCCAGTGATGACTGGTACACAAGCTCAAAAGACACACTTTATATAGCACAAGTCCATTTATATCTACCAACAAGATGCACAACTTTATCTCGCCTTCAAAGCATGCCACTGGACATCCTGCTGGAAGACATCAAACCAAAGGTCAGGCTGTGGATGAGTACTGCAGTATCTGGAGGCCAGTCAGAGAATAAGAGCGGAGAAGAAAAGAGAGCAAAGGCCAGTGTGGCCTTCCATGTCAGTGTAGATAAACTGCCCCCGTCTGCTTAAGATATTTTTTAACATGTGAAAATTTACAAAAAAATTCTCCCGCTGAGCAGAAAAAAGGAAAAAAATCCAACAAAGTATTTGAATTTGTTACTGTTTTGACACTGAATCAGAAACTAATGTTCCGCAGCTTGAGAGGCATAAATTAAGCTTATCATTTTAAAAGGTTTATTAATAACTCAGTTCTCAGGAGCAGACTATGACATGACTTTCAGAACAACTGCACCTTTATATGCAGTAAAATGATCAAAAAATACATAAATACCTAAACATTTCATATTATCTTTGTGTGCAATTAGAGTAGACTTACTGAAGCCCATAACTTATTTTGTTAAAGCAAAAAACAGCTATATTTGTTACAGCTGTTACAGTAATATATGTTAGAATACTTATAAATACGCAGTTGTGACAGTTCACATCCCATGCACCTGCTTTTTAATATTACCTTGTACATGTATTATGTGTTGTCTATATTTCTTTCATCTGTAGTATAGAGTTGGCTTTTTCTATATTTCAGTATGTCTGTAGTTGTTGTATATTGTAATTTTTTAAAGTATATATTTTCAGTCTAATTTTGAGTGGTGTTTCTGTACAGTCTTTTTGCACTTTAAATGTTTACTGCTAAACAGAAACAGAGCTGCTAAACTGATTTTCATTGTTCCCGTAACAGTGACAATGAAGATCTATTCTATTCTATTCTATTCTATTCTATTCATTTGTACGTTAACTGCCATGCCCTCAGTCTTTCGATGTTTTGATTAAACATCTCCTTCAAGGTCTAGTGTGAAAGGAAGGGATTTGGGTGAATCTAATTGCAGAAATGCAGTATTATCGTCATAATTATATGTTCATTGGTGTATAATCTAATGACAATGAGAATCGTTGCATTGTAGTTCGCTTGGAATGAGCCATTTATCTACTGTATGTACAGAGGGAGCAGGTCTCCTCTGACAGTGTTATGCTGCATGACTATGTTTCTACAGTAGCTCCAAACTGAATTCTTCTTTCATCATGCTATCGTGGGTGGTATCCAACATTAAGGTGGATAACTGTCAGCTATTAAGTTTGACTGTGGACCAGAGTTAATTATGCCACTGTTAAAAATCCAAGAACAGACAAAACAACAGAGGGACTACACAAAGAAAACATGCTTTTTTTTCCAGCCAACATAGGGTGGTGGTGGGTGGTGGGGTACTCAGTCAGTTGCATCATTACTGGTAGATGCCATTACTCAAAACCTTTAACATGCAAAACACACATTTGTAATTCTTTATGCATGTTGGAGTTGAATGTAAGAACATCTTACTGTGTGGTCTGGAACTTGCGTACAGAATATGTGTATGTACAGTTTACTCCAATGAAAATAAGATTTATTAGTTAGAGTTTTAAAATATGTTATTACTCATATCTTCATTACAGAACAATAATGTCTAGACAACAGGGGATTATGATCCAAATATGTGTGCACATGTTTAAAATGCTTAATTAAAGTATTCTCAGTCAAACACTAGAGCATTATCCATGTTGTTATTCCTGAGGGGGCTGAATATTTATTTTTCTGGCATGACAAACATTATGAGGCCGACATACCAGGACAGTGCATGTTGCTAATGAAGTATTTTGATAATTAGGGTCACTGTGTAAACACAAGGCATCATTCTCCACTGTTTGTGGGTTGAATAATACAGTACACAGATTAGTTAATGAAACCAATTGCATTTCCGGATCCCACCGGATTTCATTTCTAATGTGGTCTTTTTTAGGTTTGTAATAAAGTACTATCTGGTATGAGCAGATAAAGGAGGGTGGTGTTTTACCTCTGAAATGTCTAACAGATAGTGGGTCACTGATCCAGTTTTGTTTCACACTGGCTTTAGATTGTAACAGATCAGACACATCTTCACTCCTTTGTACAGTGAACTTTTTCTTACATAGTCAACACTATGAGCCCACTCACCTGTGGAAACTATTTACAGTGTACAGAATGAAACAGCAACACCTTTCATCCACAATTCTGAAAGAAGATGGTAAAGGCTGACTTTGTTTGCTGGCTCACCCACTATAGTTTACTGCTCTTACCTTAGAGTGGCTCCTATTTTTTTTTTTGCCTTACACCTGCCTTTGTGCAGGACATATCAGGGCAGATGACACATAGAGGTGCTGGACTTTGCCTTTGGGATAACAACAGTAGAACACAAGAAAACTGCACGGCAAGAATATCAACTTTTTGGCTTGTCTATTCAGATAAATGAAATAAGAGAGGTCGTTTTATTTTCTTTTAACCCATAAAAACCCAAACAGCCACCGACAACCAAAACCATCTACTGATTTAAAATATTTAATAACTGTTGATCCACTAATCCTATCAATACATGAAAATAATTGATGTAAAATGCAGTTTGTCATCTTTTCATGGTCATCGGATATGACCCATTTGGACGTTCAGAGGCTCCGTAGTGAATGTGGAAACACTGTCATCTTTTAAAACATTGATTCACCAGTAAAACCCATGGAGTTGGATCAATGACAGTGGATGGACACGCTTGGTTTATGTTCAGTTAATGATAGATTTTGGTGAAAAATTCACTTTTTCTTTAGTTTTCTCTGTTTTTGATATAATAACCTTCAACTTTAATCTGAGTTTTGATGAATATCTACATGATCACTAAAATAAATATAGGAAAATACTTAATGTTCACTGAAAAAACACAAAATACAGAGGATTAGGTCATAATAAATTGTGATAAATCGCTTACGAAAAGTTAAATATAGAGGACACAAAAGTAACACTGGGTCTTTATGGGTTAATACAGAATGCTTTGACTCCTTATTTCAGAAAAATAAATAAATAAATATATTACAGCTAGTGATAAAAGATAAGTTATTTTTTCATCTCCTTTCAAATATTGTCAACATTTATGCATATATTCAGTCATTTAAGAGATAATTTTTCAAGTCAAGAGAGGTGCAGTTTGGCGCTAAAAGTGTGAAAATACATAAATAGAAAGACACCCAAAGTCAACTGTTTCTCTCCACAGTTTGTTCACATTTGCTGAGGATGTCTCTGCACCTTCAATATCACCACCATCACCTCTTTTAATGCCTTTTCACCTCACTCTCAAAAATCGAGGCAAATTGTGCTGATGCTGCAGTCACTTTGGTGTTGGTGATGTGCATCAGGTGCAATGAGAGACGCAGTCCATTGAGCTGCAAAACTAGATGTTTCTGCACAATCTTTACCACAAGCCATGACTTTCTTGGCTCGTAAAAGGATGTATTCAATTGGGAAACATCATATGTGTAAATGGCAGCACAAGTAAATGGGATCTAAAACTGAGTTGTCTCTTACGATTGACTGATGTTCAACAACAATAAACCTTTTGTTAAAAACCAATTACTGCTGCTACACCTGTCAAGCTTTGACACTCTACATGTAACTCTATAGTATTTTCAATGTAATCATTCAGATATTCCAAAGGAAACAATAGGAAATTTCTGCACCAACAGTTTTGAACTAGCAGAGATTTACATAGAAAGGGCTAGCGAAAATACCTTCACAATATAGTGTTCATTTGACCAACGTAACTCTGTAAGGTAAAACACTAACTTAAGCTCATTTACTGCACTGTTGTCAGCAAACAAAAAGAAGTTACATTATTAAATTATTCCTGTCAGTATTTTAAGCTGAATAAATATTGTACAGCACAGTTTTCTTTTTTTTTTTTTGCTCACAACTGTGCTAAGTTTGATAATATTACCTTAAATCAACTCAAATCAAAGGTATTTTTATTCACATTCATTAAAGCTAGATTATGAAAGTAGCTCAGAATATAAATGAATTAAAATGATAAAACAAAATATCAAACTGTAGTCCTTTCTCTTTATATGCCAATATTTTAGAACTATTATTCCAGATTTTTAATATTATTTCCTGAAGAATATATGTATAATATCTATCTAATATCTATGCATATTTGGTCATTTAGGTACTGTAATGTCACAAAACACTGGAAAAATCACTTCAATGTTTCTCTCTTCAGATATCTTTAAAGTGTACACAGCATAGTATTTTTTCAGGTGTTTATATGTGAGTCCATGGTCGGTCATGAATCTTACAAATTCCCAGTCAGTCTGTATGTAGCATGTCACATGTTTACTAAATTCAGTTGTGAATCACTTTTGATCTCAGAAAAGAAAAATTCTGCCACTCTCCTCTAAAGCTATAATGTATACACTATTCCTATAGATAGATAGATAGATAGATAGAAATTACTGATTAACAGTGTCAGTCTTATTATGTGCACTTTTTTCTACATTCTGTAAATCATGACTTTAGTGATAAAAGCAGCGGTGTATGTTTGTACTGGCATAAAATGATCATTGACAACACTTTAAGTGACTGTAAATGAGCTCTATTTATACACAGCTTCAGCCTTCACTTGTTCTGAAAGCTTGACCAGCATCCTGTGCCTAGTTATGGTTGCTAACGTGGGATTGGACAGTATCTTGATGAGGATCAGTTGATTGTAATAGATATATAGATTAAGTAATCTACCACCTACTGTAGCAAAGAACTGTGCCATATTTTAACTATGTGCTTACACAATGTTCCAGAATATCCAATTGGTGCAAAATCAGTACAATTAAAAAAACAAAGCTATAGTTATTCTTACTTTATACTTACATTCACGGTCAGAATTATAAGTTATCTGATATTCACCCAAAATAACGGTGTTATATAATACAGAGTGACCTTTGAAGGACACAAAACTTCTTCCTCAAAAATAGTTATTTGTGAAAATTATGGGGTTTGTGGGTTTCTCTTTGTTTTCAAGGTTAACACAACAAGAGCATCTTGTAAGGACCCCAAACTAATAAACAATAAATACTAGTCTGATAGAGGCTTTTGTGTTCCATTTCACTCTTTGGTAAATCTGTCTTTGTTCAGAGTTCAGCATTTTAAAAATAAATGCATTTAGTATCTAACAACTGCAAACTCTTAAAGAATAGATTTAGAAAAGGGCTCCAAATGTTAGAAATTAGAAGAGGCTATTGAATAAGTCTGTCTTTATCCTTTCAGTGTCTACAGTCATTAATCAATGATGAAAATGCAGTATCATAGGAATTGCTTGTGCAGTGAAATAAAGGGATGCGTTTTTTTATCTTTTCAGTTGTGCTCTTTAGTGCTTTTGGGACCATGGCGTTCTAACTAAACGGGAAAGAAGTTTTCACACATAAAGTCTGAAACCACAAGAATCTGAAAAACAATTAATTTGACTGAACTCTATAAAAGTTTTGGGGTTTTTTTCAATTATTTCAGCTATGGCAGAGAGAGAACCAGAGAGGAGTAAAAACACCAGAACCAATTAAAACTGGCCAAAAAAAAAAAAAAAAAAGCAATTCACACCTGATAAAATCTCGTCTGTTTTCATAAATGCCTTCATACCACTATTTGTACTGATTTATTAGAAAAGAAAACTTTCTCAACACACTGAAATAGTCTGGTGAAATATTTGGGCTGCGGCTTGATGAACGGTTTCTTCCCACTTTATCAATGATTTAAAGAATTAACTGTATTTCTGAACCATTAAGCATTATGGTTATTTCTTTGTTAGTTTATAATTAATACAGATAAACCACAGGGAAAGTGAGAGTTATAAAATTTGTCCAGTGAAGATACCTGTAATTTAGGCTCCATTAAAGCCTGGTCAGCATAAGAAAACAGCACCGGGCTTTGTTATTTAGAATTATCATAACAATGAAAATTTCCATGAACAAATAGGCCACTATAAAAACCCACTTACCAGTTTACAGGCCACTAGCTATCTAATTAAAGCATCAAATTAAAGCTGCAACAATACCCCATAGCCCTACTTCCACAAGTCAAACCGCAGCAAGAGTACATCTTAAAAAACAAAAACACACGAGAAAGCAGCAGCATGTGTAAAACTTCAGAGATGATGCCTGTTGCAGATCCTGTCTTGTCAGATATGTTCTCCCACACTTTAGGGGCCTTAAGGATAGACCGTCGCTCACCTTTGTCTTTAATCGTGGCAGAAAAACCTTTTAAAGTGCACTCTGTGGATCGGAGAGTTCAGCAATTTAATGTAATGTCATCGGGGTCAAACAGTCATTGCTTCAGCATCAGTCAAAAAAAAAAAAAAAAATCCTACAACACCAAGGATAGATAGAGTGGTGGACGAGGACTCGCTAATGCACAAATAAACCAAACTCAAATACAGTCCCAAAAAAAGGACGATTTTCGCCACATTTTCAAGCAGCACAAATATAACCAAGCATTTCCTTTTAATGGCCTCATATTTGCTCACCAGGAGGTTTGCCGCTGCTTAGAGCATTTGTTGTCTAGTAAACTGTTTTTATATAAAATTGGTTGAAAGATATTAACTTTCCCTGTTTTTCAAAACAAAATTATTAAGGCACGATTGGGTGTTTCTAAGCCATATTATTGTCTCTTTGATTTCAGTAATTGAAAAATGAAAAATATTTTGATGTGTGAAAGCACATTCTTAGAGACTAATTTGTGTAGCCAATAGGATTACAAATGATTGCTACATGCACCGTCAAGGTTAAAGCTTTTTATTGGATTTTCTGAGGTTTGATTCGAGCTCGGTTGGTCTTTGGTGTGTATTTTACTGTGTAATCATTGGAACTGAGTAGTGTTGCTTTCAGTGACACACTGACAGAGAGACCGGTGGAACATGTTGGCTCAGTGTGTTGAGTGGTTAAAAAACAGCATATGCTACTTAATTTAGCTTTAAATTAATAAGTGCAGCAGGAAAAACTAGTCTCAGGGAAGATTTAGATGCTGAACAGCACCTTTGGGAATGTAGGATTTACCCCTGTGTGGCAGCCTGCTGACACGGGCTTAAAACTGTGTAGATCATCAGGACAAAAAGTCATCCCTGTGTCTACGAAAGGGCATATATATTAAACCATCTGTGATTTGTAATAGCTCTCATTAGTTTGCTGGATTTTTCTGAACATGCAAATATGTACTTATTGCACATTCAAAAGGAAAACACTCCAAATGATGTGTGGCATTATCTCCAAACTGCCTTAGCCTGAAAGAAATGATGCTATAGTGTAGTATACAGTATGTTGTGGTGCTATGAAGTAAATCTTCTCAACCTAACCCCCCTCCCGGGCATGGTTCTGCTACAGGATTTAATGGTTTTGTCTAAAAATGGTTCTATACATTCATGACATCAGAACTAATACGCTGATTTCGCCAGTGAATGTAATGAGCAGAATTACAGACATGGTGTTCTTTATTAACAGCAGGTAGCGTCAGCCATTTGGCTCCCTGCAGAAATAGTCAAGGACAGTTTGATGCTAATGGTCCAGGTCTTGCATTATGCTGTTCAGTCTACTGTATGTATTTTCAGCCAAGCACTCCAGCTGTGCTAGCAGTTCCAGTAAAGCACGGCTTGCAATACATCACTGGATGCTATGCCACATTGCTTTGTTCTATTCATTTAAAATTCCTTTATATTTGACATAGATACACACTGTACATTTTTTCCCGTTCCTGTTCTTATGATTTTTCTCTCACATTATATCATATTCCCTGTCGCCGTAATCATAACACTGTTTCTGTTACATAAGGTAACACTGTGTTTGATTCCACTGGTTAATATACATTTAGAGTTAAAACGCAACCTTGAAAATCTGAATGCATATTTTATAGAGTATACTGCTCTATAAGCTATGTAATCTAAACAGTATATGTTATGTGACCCCTTGCAGCAAGTAAAAAGGTGAAAGTGGGTCAAAACAATTCTTTCAAGCTCTAAAAAGGTTGAAGTGACCAAAATAAGAGCAGGGTGCAAAGTGCCTGAGTCCTTCAGATCTAAGATGAATATAAATGGCTGGACTGAAACAATATTTCTCTTTCACACACACACACACATATAGTATATATATATATATAGTGAGAGAGACAAGAAAGAACCATCCTCAAGCCATTGTGACATATACTTCTCCCTGGCAAATTTATTGCCATTAAGCCTCTGTATGGTACCATGTGACTTATGATTTATTACAATCACCTGCTGTATGTCTGTGGAGTTGGTTGGATGCAAAACTGCCTGTGCACGCAGAGGCTGATAAAGAGTGCCGCATCTTAATAGTCAGACTATTAAGTATTTACATGTTTTCTGTTGGGAGAAAAGTTGAGAATAATGGAGATCATTATGATATATCATTAACACATTTATCAAGAGATGAAAAGAATGCGGAATCCTGTCGCTTTCAATGCCTAGAGTATGTGCAGGTGTGGTTCGATGGATGTGTATTATATCCTAAATCACAGTGAAATCTGAAATGGACTGTTTGCTTTTAACATCGTAATTACATTATTGGAATGACCAAAATAGAGGAAATGCAATTACCTTTGACTTTCACCTTGCAAAAAATAGCATTAATGTGATTTACGCATGAGATCTATCTACATGTGTGCAAGACTGACAAAAAAAGAGCAGGAAACCAATTGAGTGCACATGTTACTTCCCTCGAAGGCATAAAGAATTGATGACCTGTGGTGATATATTTGGAATATAATTTCCTGTAATAATTTGCTATGGTGGGAAAGAGATAGAAATTTGTGCTAATACTATCCTGCTTTATATGTGCTGTTTTGGCGAAATAAAATAAAGAAATTGTGAGAGGGCCTTTGCTTGGCAGAGCAGAGGACACACATATTCCCACATACATGATTCCAGTCTATTATTCAGTTCTCCATCTTGCGCTACTATGGTACATATCATTCACATGGCGAATCAATGTACACATTATTTGAGAAAATTAAATGTTACATACCTCCGCCTGTTCACTTATGTGGTCTGAGCATGAGAAAATCTGCATTTTATTTCAATAAGGCCTTTTCTTGCTCAGCCATCGGGGGTCACTTACAAGGGTCTGATTCAATTATTCTTTCTTTCACCACAGCAGGAAAACATTTTCATGGTGAATGGTTTGCCTAAATAGATTACCATCTCAAATAATTCAATTTCCGTTAATTTGATTGATTTCATACCAAGGGGAAAAGAAATCTTAATTTAAACCCATTGCATTTCTAATCAAACATTAACAGAGAAAGAGGCCTGGGCGAAAATCTTTTATTACCAGTTTCCCCACTAATTTAAATAGAAAATGCTGACGGCTGCCCTATTAAATGGCACCACTGGCATTCAATGTGTGACTAGCTCATATGCACAATCTCTAGAAAAAAAAAAAAAGAACCATTCGGAAGTGGCATGACTGTTCTTTAAATAAAAACATGCATAGATTGATTATGCACATAAACTACTCTCCGCCTCCATACCCATAGAGACAATCTATGGCCATTACTACAGAGGATCCAAATGAAGCAATTCAGTCATCTGATCCGCTCCCATCCATTATTCATCCTGCTCGGGAGACAGAGATGCTGGGCTTCTCTTCTCAGAGAGACCCAGGAACCCCATCTATTCTCATGAGCAAAGGAAATGCCATGCAGTAGTGGAGTGAATCACCGACACAGCAAAAGAGCGAGAGAGACAAGAGAGTGAAAACAAAAGCTGGGGTATTATGAGTGCACGAGAACGGAAATGAACCGTCAGATGCGCTCTACCTCAAATTATTACCAAAAAAAAAGAGAAAAGTGAAATACAAGGTGTGAAAATACAACTTATTAAGAATTTCTCCACCAGGTGCATGTTGCAGGCTGATGGCCACCAATGCTATGCTGTCAGAAAATAAAGCAGCCTGGCTGGGCAGTGAGGAGAAAACACCTTGTGGAGACATTGCATGAGTGGCAGGCAGAACTGGCAAGCTGCCACAGATAATAACATCTGAAATAAATTTGATGTGTGGAATTCAATCTGTAGTGATAGGAACGGCTGCAGCATTAGAGTGAACTTCTAAATGCTATCTACTCATCCATGGAATGAGGACTGACATGCAGTCTCAGAGAATAGATTGTGCAATTAGCAGCCTTTGTGCTGTTTTGACACAATGAAAAAGGGAAATGAGAGTCGGTGTCCTCATGCATGGTTCTCACTAACTCTGTGATTCCCATAAGCTATTCCAAATCTACTATCTTTCAGGTAAGAAATATTCAGGTGAGGGGGAAACCTGATGTAAAAGAGACGAGGGGGAAGGAGTGTTAATCATTTGCAGTATCATCCCAACCCTACATGAGAAATGCTTGAGTCATTTGGATCATGCCACCTCTTCAACAATAGATACTGTATACTGTTAGGTAATGTAATACTCTGTTAAAAGACAAGGGGGCGCCCTTTGAGTAGACATTAAACGACACGGTTTGTAAACGGGAGGCTTTTTGTTTTGTTTTGTTTTTTTTATTGCAGATTTATTTCCTCATAACACCTTTTAACTTTGTTACGTGATTGACACCAAGCACACATTTCTGGTATTCCAGCATCTGCTTTGCATTCGTGCTTTTTAAAAATTTATTATTATTATTTTTTTAACACAATCTCATTCTGTTTAAATGCACGTGCAAAATTGAAACTGGACGTATTTTCTGTCTGTTTTCCTACTGTACAATAAACACAAACTAAAATCTCCAACCTCTTATTTCTTACCTCAGCTGTAAAACAAAACTGCAGTTTGATGCGCAGAGTATAGCTCTTTGGTCGCACCCCCACATGAACTAACAGACTATAACCGTAAAAGAAAATGACTATAATATTCCTATAAAGTGTCTGTGGTTCACGGTGGTGGGTTTATGGTTACCTCACCGCGCTCCATGGTATTTTACGCTTCCCATGGTATTCCCTGTAATATTCCTTCAACATCCCTTCTGGGAATTTACTGTCTTTGGTGTTCAGTATTACGCACAGACACAGTTTGGACGTTTTGAGCATTCTCCTAAGGTATTACTACACTGTTTCCATATAATTTTATAGGCCTAGATGTCATTGCAACATAATGCAGCCCAGTATGATAGTAGGCTCCCTGCTTGAGCCCTCCCTCCGCCTCTCATGTGTCTACATTTTCATCCCATGGCCGTCTCTAGGTGATTTAGCGCCGCCAGTCTCAAGCAGGTGTCCAACATGGCGATCACGGGGAGCGGATCTCTCGCTATTTCTCTCTCGGTTTTCGTGATTTCAGCAGCGTTTCTTCCGAAAGGTAAGTTTCTTTTTATGGCTCGTGTTTCTGTGATGCAAAATAACCCCCGTTCAAAGCTAAAGCCCGGGTAGTACAAGGGGAGAAGTTGTGGTGCGTTTGCGCGCTAGATGCGCACAAGCTTCCCTTCAAAAAATCTCAGCATCACTTTCCATAGCTCTGGATCTGCTGGCGCTTCGAATCGACTCTAAAACACATCCACGCCGACGATTGGGATAGTTAGGATGGTTATTTCTTAATTCTAACGCTGTCTGAAAGGGTGTTGTCTTGACTTTTGCTGTAATAGTTGACAGAATAGCGGTGTAAAAAAGTAATCTAAGTGCACGGGAGGCGAAAAAGTACCGTGATTGATAATCGAGTGAAATGGTTTGTACAGTATTAAGACCTTGAGCAAGTTGAAGGCAGCGCAATTAAAAAAAAAAAAAAAAAAAAAAAAAGGTGGATCTTTTCTACTAAAGGAGAGCAATTTTCTGCTCGTAAAGAAAAACGCGGCTTAAACATCCATACTGCATAAAGCTCCACAGTCCGAACTCATTCCACTGACTACAAATCTGCGCTTCAGGTGCGCTTTAGTGGAAAACACGCATTGCAGCTCTGGTCTCGTACAGAGTCCTCCGGCCGCACAACTGCAGCCTCTATTGCCAGTGTGTGTTCCAGTCCGCAGTCTTCACTTCTCCTCCTGACAGTGAGGCTGGAGATGTAAATCTGTAATATCGCTTTACATCGTACAACTGCATGGACCAGGGGCGCTTCAATGTGCACTAAACCGATGCAGTCCCCCTCCGATTATTCCCCCGTTATTCCACCGCGGTTGCATCAGCGTTGCATGCACCACTATGTGTGTTTTTTTTTTCTTTCCCTGGAAAACGAACCCGCTGACAATATTGACGCATGTAAAGCGGTTAAAATGTCAGCTTGCAGCCGCTTTAAATCCCTCCCCGTGACAGGATAGACATGTTGCGTTGTCAATCTCTAGGGCTGTTAAAATGGCAAGCAACAGTTGTGATGACAGGTTTATACTTAAAGGTTACTTCTGAGTGCTTTCATTTCGGTTCCATACACTGGTGGAACATTACCCATACATTACCCATCAACAGGTCTGCAGAAACTACAGCAAAGCCTGTATGCCTGTGTGTGTGTGTGTGTGTGTGTGTGTGTGTGTGTGTGGTGAGATTGACAAGCTGTTCTCAAAATGAGGTTAGTAGTTAAACAGAATTTTTAGATAGTGGGGTTGTTTTTTTCTTTTTCTTTTTTTTTTTTTTTTTTTTACAGCTCACTGCTTACAAGGCTTTCAATTCACATTTGTTGAATTTATTATAGTCTGTGTTGAATAGCAGTTGAATGACATTTACAGCATTGTCTAGCGTCTCCTTGTCACATTAATTTAATTAACCTCTCAGTCAAATAAAATAATGCATCATGAATGCGCAATAACCTCCAGCTCAACACACCAAGCTTCGCAGCGTTCCGAACTGGAGGCAGCCTCTTGCTTCAGGTGAAGTCAGAAATGGTATGATCTGACCTGATGTTTTTCATTTGTTTGATTGTCTTCGTGCCAGCTGCTGGAAGCTGAAAGCGCCCAGGCTCGTGCTTTTGTGAAATGCTGACAGTCCTTTTTGTTGACACCCTCCAATTTTTCTTTGTTAATAATCCAAAATCTGTGGATTTAAACTTTGCTTGTAGCCAAAGAACAATCCGTCTACTGCATCTGGAGGATTCTGGACACAATAGGAATTCAGATCCTGCTGACCAAGGGAAGAAGGGTAATTACTGAGAGACAGAAGGAAAGAAAGACAAGTAATCCTTGACATCATTAAAGAAAGTTTGTTACTGCTTAACTGAAGAACTGCAACGGCTGAGCATCCTGTTATGAAACAAGACTGCGTTTTAACAAAGAATCTGTTTAGCAGTATTTCTCTTCCCGTATCTCCAGGGGCTCGGCCTGTTGTAGCATATCAGATGGTCATATTACAGAAGGTTGCATAATGCTGGGCCTGCTTATTGCCGGTTTAAAATCATTCATCATCACAGACTGATGGTGAAGTGGATCAATACGAGCTGTCATGAAGCCTCAAGGAGCCACTGAAGGACAGGATCTGAGAGAAACTAAAGGAAACGTACAGTTGTTGCAGCACTCTTGGTTGCCAGTTGGCGCGTGACACAGTTAGTGATTGAACATGTCTGTCTTTAGCTGCTTATGGACAGGCTTTGCTTTGAAACGGATACTGCCTGGTTCTACTCGCCGCTCCGTCCTCGATTTCTACGTCTGTGTGTGTGTCGGAGGGTGTTACTTTTCCATTTCCTTAACCGACACATAAGTGTTGATGTTTCGGTGATTTTTGTAAGTCCTCAAACAAATTGAAGGCTACGGGAAGTGCATCATTATTATTATTATTATTACACTGTGTATGCCAGAAAAATGTGCCAGAGGGAGCGCATAGCCACATGGAAGTGACCGTCTCTTTTTTTTTTGTGTGCAGAATTCTACTTACAGTACCATGTTTCAGGATGGATTTAATCCCATACTTAATGGCCCATTGATATGTGCCCGTTTGCAAAGTATTTCATCGCCTGTACGTTGAGATCACCACAGTACATCATTTGTAACAATAATATACTCTTCTATTTAAAGAAATTGAATTTATTGCTCATTAAATTTACATTACACTGTGCTTAATAAGCCTCACTCTAATTGCTAGATAATGCATGGCACTACTTTATGTGGTGGCAGCTAATCTTACTGTTAAAGGGAGGGGCTGCAGGAGAATTGGCAGCTAATGCTTGTTGAATTTAGGCACCAGTAGCAAAAGTAAGTCACATGGGTGAGGTTGTTATAATTAAACTCCTGGCCTCAAACCTCCTGACCCGCCGTATGTGTTTTATATTTTACTTGTGCTGCCTGCCGCGCATTTGTGTTAAGGTACTACTTTTCATCTGTAAATTGAATGTGTTTAAAGCAGCACTTCCTTGCGTGAGTATGTTAGTGTGTGAATGTGTCCATGATCAAACTTCTCTCTCTTTGAGATAGCTTATAAAATGGATGTTAGTGCAGTGGGTCCTTGCAGCTCAAGCTGAATGTAAGATTTCACTTAGGTATTTGTCCTTTAAAGTCAGAGGTTGTAGGAAGTCAGCCAGCTTACATAAAAAAAGAAGCTGGAGGTCTGCATTTGACATTTTATTTATCCTTGCCTTTTATTCTTTTCAGTTTGTGAAAGACTCCAATCTGTCCTTACAGCATCATCTCTGGTACAGAGTGCAAGAGTTTTGTCCACACACTTTATAGTCAAGACTTCAAATAACTACGGTACCTGGTTGTTTTGTCAAGGTCACAGTGAGTGCCGCTGTAAACATCCAATGACTTTTTTCAGGTTGAAAATATGAAAAAATTCCTCAGGACATTCATTCTGCGGACTTGCACTGCAGTGTCAAACTGAATGACAAACTGATCAAAAATGTGTCTGTCTGTGTTGAAATGTAGTAAACAGTCAATTAGGAGAAACAGACAGATGACAGGCCCTTTCATGATTGTGGGGACAGAAGCTTCCATTCATGACTGTGCTGTGGTAATGAGGAGGAGAGCTGATGTCTCCGCTTATGAATATGACATTGTTCTCTCTGTTCCCTGGATCTGAGAGACCTCACTCTATTGGCTGTGATGCTTAGACGGTGACAATCAGGTCCACAATGAAAAAAAAATGGAAATGCAATGTTTTTGTTTTGAAAGGGGCATAGAGTGCACATTAGTATGGGTGATGGAGCAATTACAAGCTACCATTAAGGCTCTGTAGCAGTCGTAGCACCGTATTTCCTAAATGAAGAACTCCACTGGGCAGATTTCCTGCATAACCTGCACTCTGCCGATTTTCAGCATTTTATTTATTTTTTAATTTAAAAAAAAATGAAATCCAGCCTACTTATCCGAAGCTACAAAATGAAATCACCTTCTTTTCTATGTTCCCTGCTGCGTTTACTTCTTAGACCGCTCATTTTGTCATTTCATATTACATTACAGACACCAATAACTCTGTTTTTTTTTTATTTTATTTTATTTTTTTACAAGCACTGGATAAGACTCAATTCTGAAACGTGTAAACATTCTCTAAACCTCAGTATACGATATTGCTGAATAATTTAAAAATGTTGTAGAAAGACTAGAGGAAAATCAAACAGCTAAATGCTGAATTTACAATATGGTGTTTCTGCCACTACAATCTGCTGTTCCTGCTGCAAGATGATTTCACTGAAGCTTTTTTCATAAATATTTAATAAGACACTTATTAAAGTTCACAGATAAAAAAAAAACTTCTATTTTTGCTCATCAAAAGTTAATAATTCATGTTTTCTTATAACTACAATGTGTCAAGTCACAATGTCTCACATGAAAGCTTCTGTGGAAAACATTCATCACAGACCCCAAAACGTGGCTAAATTGCAGAGCTACAATTATTAATTGATTAGACATTTAGAAAGAAAAGGAAACAGGCAACAGTTCTAATAACTTACTCTCTGTTTGTTGTTTATATTGTAGTTTTTCCCAGCTAGAAAGCTTGATTTTTGTAGGATCCAGCTTCTCAAATATATTTTTTAAAAATATAAAACATTTAATGTAATAAACAAGAAAAAAAAAGCACTGATTCAGATTCTGTTGAATTTAATGTGAGATTGTGTTGGTTTAGACTTAGAATTAAACCTAAAAGACACATTGCAGGAATAATTTGTTTGTGCATAACATGGCTCACATTCCTGATCAGATTTTAGTCAAATTATGTTCATCACTTCATCATTTTACATTTCATTTGGCCTCACGGGGCTGCGCCGAGACCAGAAACAGCCTTTCACTTGTTGGATTTGGGGAGGCATCTCACATCATCAAAAATTAAGCTGATCAGCCCTAAGGGACGCTCTGTATAAATTGTTCACTCATCCATGTGCCATATGCAATATCTCCAACCCAAATGATCTGATTCTTACAAATATTTGATAATACATCTCATCAGGGCATTAGAAATGAGTCTGTTTGACCTAAAAGGGGATGGTAGAAAACAAGCAGAGCATATTTGGTGATGGTGTGTTGGCATGTCTTTAGTTATCATGATTAGTAATCATTAATACAGTCGGTCTGGGCGATACAGGGAAAAATGATAGCTTAATAATATAACGTTTTTATATCTGATAGTTATCAAATCATTATTTCTGTTAATTTTCAAGTTCCGAGTGAATATTAATGAAAGCAGGCACTTATTTGTGATTTTATATTATTTGTAAAAGATGTAACTGAATAAAAACAACATAAAATCTATGATGGAAAGTTATGTAAAAGACAAAAATTGCTCCCACAGTCCCTGATTTGTGTTTTTTATTCATTTCATTTATTTTGATTCACCCACAACTATGTTTGTGCTGCATTCCAAATGAATTTCCCCCTATATTTAACCATTCCTAAGTGATTTATCACCATTTGTTAAAACAACATCCTCTGTATTTTGTATTGTTTTTCAGTGAAAAGCAGACATCTGCTAATGCATCTAGAACCACTGTCAAACTACATGGGTTTTACTGGTGAATCAATGTTAGAGAAAATGAAAGTGTTTCCACGGTTACTACGGAGCCTCTGAGCATCCAAATGGATCATATCTAATCACAAAGAAAGGCTGAGAAACTGCATTTTAGCTGGATTATTTACAGGTATCGATAGGATTAGTGGTTCATAAGTTATTTGAGCATTCTACATCAGTAGATGCTTTTGGTCACTGGCGGCTGTTTAGGTTTATGAGGATTAAATGTCGTGAAAGCACTTATCATTCAACAACATGAATGTGATGTAATAGATGGTTGTTTGCTATTTTAATATGACAGATATTTATTAAGGAGATGAATGCTTCACAAATCTGGTGGATGTTAAAATATTTGAACAACATCAAACTATATTAGAGATAAAATTAAGCAAAAACACTGAAACATTTCTAATTAACTGAAAATGAAACCCTGAAGAGAAAATAAAATTAGTTTATGATGATGATAATTGTAATTTGACTATCCAGTTCTTGTCTGAAATTCGGGCTAAAAGAGAACCTGCAGAGATGTTGAGAGTAAGACTTCACAAAGATTGAATAAGTGTTGATCAATGTGGAGGAGACAGACCTCTTCCTGTGAGAGAAGACAGAATCTACAATCAATGAATTCAGTTATTGAGCACCCACTAATCCATCTCTTGCATTAGAGTGAAAAAAAAAAAAAAGTTCAGGTACTCACATCAGTAACTTTGCAGTGTTTGGCTCTGCATTGACTTTTGGGTTTTTTTTTTAAGCCCAAAAAAACACATCTGACCCTTGCGCCGCTCCAAACCAGTTGGCTGTTTACTCAAGCAGAAAAAAATCTTCCAGGGGGCAAAAGTCTTCTATTATCAACAAACCAGACAATTATATCCCATGGTTTCATCCTTTTTGTCAGTTCGCCACTGGTTAGCTGGTGTCACTGTTGGTTACCATGGAAACACAGGCCTAAGCTCTAAAGTACTATGGGCAAAGGTATTCTAATTAAAGATGAAAGATGGCAATTTCTAGGTGTAAACATGTCATGGCCTTGGGATCTGTGAAGGGAGACCAAAGGCTGCGGTGCCCGAATGGGGTCATGTGGGAGAAACGGCTCCCATTTCGCTAAAATAGTTGATTCTTCAACAATCAGACAACCTGTGATGATCTTTTAACATGTTATCTATGGACTAGTAGATTACAATACCGCCTGATAAAGTGTAGAGAGGAACAAAATAGTTGTTTTACCAGACAGGTGACGGATTTACAGCAGCTCGTACATCTGTCATCTAGCCGAAACCATCGTTATAACCAGACTCACCAAACATGTCACTAATCTCTACAATCACGACGGGGGGAAAATCCGCTCTGCTGTCGTAACATTAGTGGAAGATTGGGTAATGTCTGAGAACTTGTTCCATTGGCTCACGTTGACACATGTGACCAACGCTTAGGCTAATTAGTGTCAGGGTAGCCATTCTGTTTTCATCACTGGTGAAATGGCTGAAATAGGAATCTGTCATTATCATTTAGATTCACTGTGGACTTAATGTTCCAAAAAGCTCTGGATCCCTTAGACTTAAATTCAACACTCTCTTATAATATTAAATCTCTCTCTTTTTTTTTCTAGGAGTAATTCATGTCTCTTTATTTTATTTGGACCCCATGAAGTGTTCCGTTGGTCCATCTCAATGTTTTTTCTCTATTATTAAGATCCTAGGTCAAATACAGGCCACGATGTCTGCCTAACAGGCTGTGATTGACAGGTTGGTATGAAACCTTGCTCGCCTGCCAAGTCAGACTACATTGGGAGCTTCTTTATATTTAATAAAACACACTTTTTCCTGATAGACACCTCGACTGTAGTTGTGGCCAATAGGTTACACTAACAACATTGTAAAATAACCTTTAGGGCAGCACGGTGGTTCAGCGGTAAGCCCCTTCACCTCGCGGCAAGAGCGTTCTAAGTTTGATTCCCAGTTGTACCGTGGATTTTCTGTGTGGAATTTGCATTTTTCTCCGTATGCTGTGTGGATTTCCTCCAGGTCCTTCAGTTTTCCTCCCACTATTAAAACATGTATGCTAGGTTAATTCTCCTGTCAGTGCTGGCAAAGATCTGGAGCTGCTCCTAGACGGGTTAAATGCAGAGGTTGAATTTCCCTACGGGGACAGTAAAAATTAACCTCACTCTCACTTTTATTTTACAGTTTAGTGTTTTACAGGCAGTAAAGACATGTTTCCACTGAGGAAGTTCCTGATAAAATAAGGGAACGTCCTCTTCCTCTGCCCTCTCGGTCTCTACTGCAGAGGGACCCCAGAGATTGTCCCTCGAGATACGCACCAATAGCTCCGGCCTCATAAAATTACCTGCAGTGGTTTAAGATAGCAGTCAGAGATGACGGTGTATTAGGGCTACATAAGGAAATAAAAACACTTGTCACAAAGAGAATAAAGTCGTAAAATATCGAGATGAAACCTGTAGTTTTAAGTCAAACACAGGAAGAGTCATAACTGTTACGTGAATGTAGTCGTAGTATTATGTGAATTATGTTGTCATATTTCGAGAATAAAGCCATAATATTACGAGAATAATGTCGTACCCACTCGTCGCATAATGGAGAACATGGAACATTTTCTGAGGTTATACTTTCAATTGGGGCTTACGCAAATGAAAGGCTGGTGTGTTACCTGGTTCGTCCGGTCCAACAGAAGTGAACACTGCTGCTTCTTTTCTTGTATTCGGAAACTCTGTCATCAACAAGGCTTAAGGCTTACAAATTCTAAATTCTGAATTTTCATCACACTATTGCAAATTTATTTTCAAAATATTACGACTTTAATCTCGGAAAAGTACAACATTATTTTCTTTAAATTATGAGGTTTTTTTTTAAACTATGACTTTATTCTCATAATATTATGGCTTTATTCTTGAAATATTATGACTTTATTCTCATAGTGATAAGTGTTTTTATTTTTCCTATGTGGCCCTAATACGCTGTCGTAGCCAGAGGGTTTACATGATGCTTAGAAACCAAATTATTGCCTTACTCTTACTACAGCAGAACTTCAAAAGTACAATTAAATGTGTTAGCTCGATTGAAAGTGAAGCTCTAATAGCACATAAATAATGAAAAGTTGATGTACTCTTGCATGTAAACACACCAGTTGGACTGGAACTGGACCTAGCACTAAAGCTCTGCAACATCATGCATCTTATAAAAAGTAAAGTGGACTAAAATTGTGCTTCGTACAATTGTGCAGCATTGTCCATTGTTGTGCCAGTTTACCTCTGGGCTGATGACTTGGTAGCTCACTATTGACTATTGTTGCGGTCTGTGACGGCACAGGTAAACGAGCTAAAAGAGTGCATATCGCCACGTTTCATAGTGGAGGTGACATGATTTCACCAATAAATTGACTACAATCCTGTGTATGTAGACTAGGACAAAGACAATAGTCCAATTAAATGGTTTAGTTGAGCTTCAGTTATAGCTCCAGTAAGGTTTGCATGGAAACTGATTACAACTACAGTCGTAGGTTATTCAGCCATTTTAAGTTATATGTCAAATCACATGGATTTAAAGTGCTCAGTTCACAAATGACCGTGAAGTGTTTTAACAACTTCACAGTTTTTCAGTTTGCAGGAAGTATGCAAGGAACATTACCCGTTACATTCATATTATCTGTCATTGCAAGAGCAGAAAGAAATACTTGTCAAGGAGTAATTGGTGTTCTTCCAATTGATGTGATTATTTAGTGGTTAAATCACCTAAAAATAACACTGCTCAGATAACAAATCAGTCAAATATTCCCACGTGCCTTCAGTGGCAGCTTACTACTCCTAATGGGCAACAGTGTTTATGCTAATTGCTAATGCTAATGTGTGGTGCTGTGTGTATTAGGATGGGTAAAATGCAGAGACCGAATTTCCTTACAGGAAAAATAAAGTGAGTTAAAAATGTTATTTCATTTTCATTAATTCAGTATTTCATTTCCGTAGTGTAAAATCTCTGCACTAGAAGTATCACATAACCAAGGTGTTATAGTGTTTTGGGTAGCACACAGAGGACGTGATATCTGCATTGGTGAAGCTGCAGGGTCTGAACAGATGAATTTTGTCAAGTGAAGCTCTGTTAACTGATACTCCCTGAGCAGGCGGTAGGAAGTCATTTTTATGTATGGATCGGAACACAGCCTGCCTCTGATTAACTTGGATTAGACTAATTTTTAGAAAACAAGTCCAAACACTACAGATCAGTCTGAAGCATCTTGAGACTGGCTCCACTCCACTTTCTATGTGTCCTCTGTGGTGTGATGGGAGACCATTCAGTTCTAAAGATGAGAGGTTTTCATCAGCATCAGTCTGGCAGAACAGTTGCACTTTACATCTCAGACACCGGGAGAAGAGCAGCACCTTTCTGTCTGCTCTCCAGGCCTCTTTGGGGCCAGTCTGATAAAATAACCACTGTGTATCAGGAGTCCTCAGTGAGCAGCAATGCACAGTTGGATACAGCGAAAAGAAAAACACACTTCTCAGTATCAACATAATGCAAACACTGCACTAATCTGTAGCTCTTTCAATGCTGATATAAAGCCGATGCACTACAGATGCAGTCCTTTACATTGAAATACAGTAAGTATAAAATTGAATCCCATTTTCCCATCTGACGCACGTACTGTACAGTGAGTTATTAGGACAAACTTGCTTATAACCCCATTCTCGAATCAGTCTCTCAATTTCTTGTTGCCGTGCTGTTTGCAAATGCATTTATGCAGACTGAATGAAATATTATTCCCTTACGCAGCAGGATATAGGTAGACTTGGGGACAACATTATAGTACCCTGGTCCTTGCACATTTCCGTGTTTCTCTTCAGCATTGCCCTAGTGACACTCTAATGTTTCTCTAATTTTATTTGAGCCGCACACTGAGGGATGCCAGCTGGAAAGAACTTAGACGCCTGAAAAAGGCGATCCTGAATAATCTAAGTGCCAAGAAAAAATAGACAAACCAATATCTTCAGTATTGATTAAGCTCTTGATTATTTTTTAAACCACTAAGTTATTGCCTAACTGGAAAATGTCAGAAAATAGTGAAAATGGCTTGTAATGATTTTCTAATGCCTAAAGTGATGTCTTCAAATTGCGTGTTTTGTGTGTCTGAACAGCTCAGTCATACTTTCAATCAAATATGTGCAAAAAGAGCAATTACTTATATTTAAGAAGCAGGAAGTAAACCTAAAATAACTGTTGGTAAATGTAGTTTATTGTTATTTGATGAATTAATGAATCCAATGTTTGGCATTTGTTTTAGTGTTATTGCTATTTTAATTGTTTATGTGTTTTCAGGTGTTGGTTTTTGATAGTGAAAGATTAATTTACTAGACTGGATAAACCAGAGCGGGAAAACAATGTACAACGCTTAATGCAGTATGACAAGACTACAAACTAGAGAGCTGCACAGCACCTCACCAACATACTGGCAATTCACTGGAAACTATGCATTTAACACAGTTATATTGATGCTTATTACACCCAGTTGAGTCAGATGGCATTAAAAATATTATTTTCTGAAGAGTCTCTGGGAGAGTACAGTTTCAACCTATACTATTATTTTTCTTTGTTATTTACTCTCAGTGCCACCTAATACACTTACAGAACTGCTTGGGAGATAATTTGGCAGGAAAATAAACGCGTTCCCATTTGTACATTTTTCAATCTCCTCAGTAGTCCTAAATAAGGCTCACACACAATGCATTGGAAGAGATTATTGCTAGGGAGTTTACAATTGATGCAGAAGTTTTTTTCCCTCTCTCAGAGTGAGTCATAAGACAATTTTAATGCTGGTTACACACTAGAGAGATATCTGACAGGTTGCTGCTGCCTTGGGGGCATCATGCTCTTGAGTTATCAGCGTAACGATAGACCCATCTTAATTACTCTCCGATACAGCACTATAATTTGTCATTGTCAGGCTGATCAAGACTGTGCAAACCAAGCACTAAGACTCATTCACCCAAACCAGAAACCTATTGATTACTTCTCATACTTGAGTCATTGCGCTGCAGAGAGACATGGGAGGCAATAGAGCTAATGGAAGGGGGAAACTCAAAGTCACATTGTTTACATCTAAGATGACAGGTAAATGTATTTGAAAGGAAATATGGGCTTGATCCATTGGCTCCCAAATAGCAGTCTGTCTGTACCTAACAAGGAAAGTAAGCACGGAGCTGCCAAACCGTAAGCTGCCCTGCAGTTCACACTGTGCTTTCTGCATGGCAGCTTTTCAAAATCCAATCCTTGTTTGTGTTTAGCAGTTACACAATGAACACTTTGATTTACTGTAAATCTTTTTTTTCAGAAATATGGGCATATTCATTAATAAAAAGGCTGCTGCACCTCCGGAGCATGCATGCAAACCCACTGTGTCATGTTTCATTTGGATGGGCTTTTGTAGGTTGCACTGATTACCAGTCGAGTTACATGGATTGACACTATTTTTTTTTTTTTTTTTAAATCTGTGTCTTGAACTTTCTGCTTTCTTTCATATTAATGTATCAATTCTGTCTTTATTAAAAATATTAATGGCCAGTATAATTTTGGTTGCCTGGCTGTTGCCCCACATCTGCCAAAGTGTTATTAACACTGTATGCATCAGTGATGTTGATCACACCGCAGTCCGATGCTACATCACGTATGGGTGCGGCCACAAGTACCAAAGACTACCCACTGAAGTCAGAGCAGCTTTGATTTTTATCATAAAAGGATCTAGTTTGGAGTTAAGTACTCAAAGACCGGGGACACATTTTTATTGGATACAGATTTTGAGGTTATGTATAATCATCTTCAATTACAGACGTTGAGTTATACAGATGGTGAATATGTGCTTTGTATCTAACATTCACTCATATTCAGTCTAATGTGCTCCATCACTTTAAAGCATCAGTGTGTTTGTGTAAACAGCTTTTACTATAAGAAAATGTCACCAGCTGTTTGTCCTATTGAACGCTGTGCCTATTAATTTAGGAATGATAGCAGGTTTCAGTCCGATGCTCCAATATGTATGATTGGGTTTTAGAGCACAAAACTGGATCAAACTGAGCCCCATCGCATTTAAAACTATCACTGCAAACTGTGGGTCTTATCTTAAGGCAATTTTTCTATTCATTTCACTAATGGCTTGTATTTAGCTTTTGTTTATTCTCTTGTTTTGCTGGAATTGATATATATATCTTTTTCTCTTTCTCTTCCTATTTTCCCCCCACTGGTGCTAATTGGAAATTCTGTTGAGTCTTCCTTAATGAGCTATGGGCTTTAAAGGAGTCAACAGTGCAAGGTTTCCCTTTATTATTATATGCTGATCTTTTGTTTTGTTTTTTTTGTTGTTGTTTTTTTTACAGCGCAGTGTAACTTTCTTATTAAAAAGTCTTGTAAAACTTATATATAAACTTCTATCAGCTCTGCTGCTTAAAGTACTGACTGTAGAGGGCATTAAGTGGCAAACCTTCATCAATGCTTTTCATTTGTCAAGATAAGCCGATTCCAGTTGTCAGATTTTTTTTTTTCCCTTAAAGTTAATTCTTTTAGCTGTCGTTTCTTCTTTGTTCCACCAGTGTACAGATTTGTAGAAAATCTCGAGGAGCAGTTATTGTTGCACATATAAACACACAAAAAGAAGGGTTATTATTTTTGATACTAATTTACAAATCTTTTCAGTCACTGCCCGTCCAACTTTTATAGTTTTTTTCCTGTATTTTTTAGTGTGTACTAAAGACAGCAAGAGGGATGGGTTCATATTACTGATTCATGCTTACTATTTACTATTAATGCAAACTAAAGATGAAAGTGTCAAACTATGATATGGCACAACAAACAGTTATTCCAAAGAAGTGACTACTTTCAGAAATCACTAGATGAGAGGATGTGTGCAAGCTAGAGGACTGCTCAACAACACAACCAGAAACTCACCCCTGCACACAAGAGGAAACACACTTCAAACAAATGACAGCTCTTGAGCAAAAGCAACCTTTGTCTTTGTGGACAGGCTTGTAATATGTGAGCAGAAATCCCAACTGAAAGCCTGAACAAAGCTCTTTCCTTTGGTTTAAGTCCCAGTCCACCTTTTGCCATCAAAGCTAATTTCATTTCTCTCTCTTCTCCATGATGCTCTCATCCTTAGTTTATTGTCTTAACGGCTTCAATTGGTCACTGTAAAGTCTCTGCCCTTTGTTAACGCCGTTTCTTTCGTTTTTTTTCTTATCCTCCGAGGCCAACAAATGTGGGCATCCATTAGCAGAAATACACACCCATCCTGTTGCATTTAATGTGCCTTTAAGTTGCCGCCACAATAACGACGGGGTTTTAGCACATAGGAGAGAAGAGATAAGTGAAATTTATGGACGTGCAGGTTTAGAGCTTGTGTGTGGAGCTGAGCTTTGCTGTATGGATTTTAAAGCACAATGTTTCTGACATAAGAGCTCCCCGGTTTCTTTTGACTGCTGTCAGGCCTTTTCATTCCAAGTGTCCAGTGGCTGAATGTACAGCACTGCCATTTCCTCAGAGAGCTGGTTCATAATTAGGATCATTATTTGAATTGTTAGCTCATGCCACGGTAATGTTTCATTTTCATTGTGGGAGCAGTTTCACTGATGCATGTAGGCTACACTATACAAATGTATTCAGGTGTTTCATTGCTAATAGAGGGGTGGGCTACAAAACGCTAATGACAAATATCATAATGTAATTTTATGTTGCAGACATGAACGTGAATGTACTGCAGCTGAACTGAGCTGTAAGAAGAGAATTTTCAGATGATACATGCCGTGTGTTTTGCTCTGACTACAAGGTTTACAGATACAGAACATACAGAGTCCTTAACCTTCAAAGACCGAAACATCTGCCAATGACCAAAAGCATCGACATATCTAAAATGCTTAATAACTAATAAGGTAAAATGCAGTTCCTCAGCACCAGAAGCATCAGATGTGTCTTTTTTTGGACTCTGTAGTGAAATTTTCTTTCGCATCGGTTCACCAGTAAAACCCATAACCACTTAACCACCTGTTTATATGTACAATAAATTATGAATTTAGCTAAAAATGTCACTTTTGCTGCTGTTTTTTTCTCTACTGGTATAATGATATTTATTCAGAGCTTTAAATAATATTTACATGGTCAGTAAATTAAATATAGGAAAATTCCTGATGTTCACTGAAAAATGCAAAATGCAGAGGATAATAAAATAAATCATGATAAATGACTTAAGAGAGGTTAAATGTACAGGAAAATTAATTTGGAAGTTGCCTCAGAATTAGTCGAAGGTCTTTAATACTTACATGTGGATCTTTTTACATAGTTTTACTATGAGTAATACACTAATAAATCCCGAGTAGTATTGTCAGGATATTGTTATTTATGCTTACTTATTGCTCTAATTCTAGTTTTTAGTTTTGACTTTTAGTTTTATCTATTGATAGTTCGCTTTTACTTAACAGTTGCAGCTTTGGTCATTGTAATGTATGAAACACAAGTGAATTTCAGTATATTGTGTCGTATATAATTGTGTTTACATTGTCATCTGTTGCTACAGAATGCTTCAGTTTGTTCTTTCTTTACTCATAACAAAGGAGGTGTTAATATTTACAGATGTTATACATAGGGGAGAGGGTGATGGGGGAGAGAGGAGAAAAATGAAACTGGAGCAATGGAGATAAAATAAGACTAAAGACAAGATGGATGACATTGATGAAACCATTCTGACACTGGGTGTTAAATTACCCTGGGTGGTTGTACACTGTTGTAATCCATGTGCAAGTATATATGTGTGTCTGTATATGAGCAAACATGTGCATGTAATTTCCTGTATAAGATCCAACCATGTGGTCACCCTTATCATCAATAATAGTGATAATAATAACAGTAGTGACAACTGTCATAACAATAATAATGACAACAATAATAATTAGTATTATTATCATCATCCCCAACATGCAGATACTAACAACAATAGTAAATAAAATAGTAGTGATATAGTATAATAATAGTTGGATAGATTATTATTATTATTATTAGTAGTAGTAGTAGTAGTGTTTTTATTAGTAGAATTTTTTATACCTCTAGATTTCTGAAAATTGTCACAATCTGACCATAAATAACAATAACAATTACAACAACAATTATTATTACTATTAATCGCACAAGTAACTGTATGGTTTCTTCACCTCTCACTCTGGAAGAAGAATCACTTGTTAAACTTGACATTGGTCAAGATAATCATTGACAACGTTAGAACTGAACACTTTTTTTTATGGTAATATTTCAAATCAATGGAAATGGGAAGTCATACGAGCTGTAGGTGTGATGTATCCAATTATATAATTATTAAAATGCATTTAAAATATATTTGGTTAAAAAAATATGTGTTTAAACCTGTTTATTTGCAAATCTGGTTAATTTGTAAATCAGGTCTCACGAAAACAAGCTGACCTCCGACCTCTCAGTATGTTAATTGCACATATGCTAAAACAGCTACATTCTTTTACCGGCCCTATGTGTTTTTTGGCTGCTGAATCTCCTTCACATCTTGCGTGACTTTCCTCTCGGGACAAACTCGGCCCAGCTCTTCACGCATAACTAACCTGTGCGTCATAGCGGTGGGAGCACTCCTTTTAATAGGGTGAGAAGAGCTGATATGATTGGCCCTCACCAGCTCTTAACACTCACACTCAACATGTATAAAAGTTAACTTTTAATTTCGCCCTGTCTTCGAGTGCGCCACATGTCTGTAGCCACAAATATGCCAAAAATGCCACTCCCTTAAGAACTCTCAAGCTTGTGTGTTTCAGTTTCAGGGCCATCCACTCACTGCAGACTTTTACTGCGTCTAAATGGAATCTTATTGGCTTTATTTGTGAATGTAAATGTAGCCAAGTGCATGCATAAGTTATTTGCCGCTAATAGACTGGAAATGGCGCACTGAACCCGTAAAGACCCAAACATCCACTGGCGACCAAAATCAACCACTGATGTAAACTGTTTAATACCTTTTGATCCACAAATTTTATCAATAAATATAAATAATTGGTGTAAAATACAGTTTATCATCTTTTCATTGCCATCAGATATGACCCATTTGGATGTTCAGAGGCTCTAGCTATAGTTACCATGGAAACACCATCATCTTCTACAATATTGATACACCAGTGAAACCCATGGAGTTGAATCAGTGACAGTGGATGGAGACACTTGTTTTATGTTCAGTTAATGATAAATTTTTTTGAAAGAGTCACTTTTTCTTCAGTTTTCTCTGTTTTTGATATAATAACCCTCAACTTTAATCTCAGCTTTGATGAATATCTACATGATTAGTAAATCAAATATAGTAAAAGACCTGATTTTTGCTGGAAAAAAATGCCAAATAAAAAAGATAATATCACAATAAATGGTGATAAAGCACTTAAGAAATGTTAAATATGGAGAAAAATCCATTTGGGAACTGCCACAAAAGAAGCACTGGCTCTTTATGGGTTAATCTCACCAAAATGGAAATATTTTCCCAGCCTCGTTCATAGGTCTAAATTTACCAAATGTAAAGTTGTGTTTCGTCAGCATAAGTAAAACTTAGCTCTGCACAGCAAACCTCTGAGGAAGTCCGACCGGCTCTAGTCTAAAAACAGATATCAATAAATGTAAATAGCACTGGCCTAGGGATGTCATTAAAAAGAATAGCATGTCTAGACCTCATAAAACCCAAACATATTGTTATTTGGAGGCAGCAGGAGTTATTGCCTGTGAGCACTAAGATGACATCCATCAATTTAGGGTTTTATTGGAAAATGTAGATAGGCTGCTTGGAAGATGTAAATGATTTACTTAGCATAAAGTTTTGCTTGAACGGGCAGGAAGATAGTGTAGTTAGTGAAGGCAGGGAACTATGCATGTGACAAAGGCAGTATAGGAGCAAAAGCTGATTTCCCAAGCCTGAGAGAATCGCGATCTGTGCATGAATAAATAGCCTGGACCTGGAGAACATGGATTATTCTGGTTGAAATATCAGTAGACTTAAGGGCTGTCAAATGAAATACATGTGTAATAGGACTGTTGTACATGATTTCATTTTGTCACTTGTGCCCAAATGTCATATCTTCTAAGGCTTTCGCTGATTGTTTCTCGCTGTGCGCACAAATTGCTATTTTATTCTCTGTGCCTTTTTATATTGTACGTTCAGGCCAATTTAACCAAACCTCTCCTCTTTTAAAGTTCTTTTCATTGAATTTCTAATGATATGATGGCAAACGAAAACTTCAGTAATGAAGGCAGTTTATACAATAGATTTCAGAGCACAGACAAATGGCTATTAGCTTTTATTACTGCCTGTCAGTGCAATATGACAATGTGCAGCACAACAGTAGGAAACGACAGGAAAACATTTTACATTTGCCGCATAGATTTTTGTAAATTTTCACGCCGATGGTGAAACTTCCAAATGGCCACCATTTGCATGTAGTTGTGTATCATTTTGACACGTTGGCCTCATCTTTCAGTAAATCTCAAATCTACATTTATTCAAATGTGTCGAGCCCAGTGAAGGTTGACACTGCATAATCCATCAAAATGTTCCGTTTGAAGAGAGAGGTTGAAATTATTTGAATCATCAGACAGCAGCCGTGTGGCGGCCGACTCCCAGATATTAGGGCAGAAGCCATTGAAGCTTTTAACACAGAACAAAAATCTATTGATACATATGCCATGAAATCACGCTGAGTTTTTCTTTCACTCTGACCTTTTTTTTTCTGTCACAAAATAAGTATTATCTACTGTCGGTAGAAATGGCAGAAAAGAGCAATAAAATCATCCTATCTGATAAAAAAGGACTATTCTGTGAGTCGCTTTGTGAAAGGTCACCATGAATTAGTTTGGACAGTGTGACTGCAGTATTTGACATAATGGCCCAGTTTTTTTTTTTAATGACTATTAGTCGAAGTCATTTCACATTTAAAGTGAAAGATAATTCTGTTCAGTATTATTTTATATTATTCGGATTTTCGACTGATTTGTTCAAATGTGCTCAGTAAATCATAAAAAAGAAAAACATCATAAAAAGAAGTTTCAATATGCAAGAAGTACTTTATTTATATGATACTTTTCAACACAAGTGCTTTGCAAGATAAAAACGCATAAAACAACTGATCACATAAAACAAAGGAACTCAAGTCACTGATGCTAAAACTATCAGAAAATTCATAACAACAGTGTCATTTCTGCACGTACAAACCGGTCAAAACAATGTCAACACACAAAATGTAATCAAATACATACAATATGTATATAAAAAGCACTTGGAAACAGAAAAATGCGAGCGTATAAAAATGAGTTTTAAGATGACTCTTAAAAATGTTCAACTTATTTTGGAGCATGAACTGAGAAGGCAACGTCCTCGCTTTAGTTTCAAGCTGTAACTTAAAGTACATAAAAACTGTTCGTTGGAGGATGTGAGGTGAATGTATTCACCAAACAGCACCAATAATTCAGCAACATTTTGTGTGACTTTCCCTTTGAGTTTATGTAATTAAAACATTTTAACCTCCATCCAGTTGAAGTCGACCTAACGCTTGTCAAAACTCTGCCTAAGTAAATGGTGCATTTATTTACACTTTATTAATATAAATCTAATCTTTTACAGTGAAAGAGTACAAGTTTATTTATTTATTTAAGTCTTACAATTCATTTTCACATTTTCACCTTTTTTTGCTTTCTGTTTTAAATTGATGTTTCATAAGTAAATAAACTTACATGATACTTTGATGGTTAAATGTCATTGCTGCTAAAGAAATTCCAAGTACATTTTATTATTATTATTATTATAATTATTATTATTGTAGGTGTTTATACTATTTATTTTAAGAGGTTTATTTTGTCAGGATAAACCCCTTGAGATCTTACAAACTAAAGAACAGCTGATCAGAACAGAACAGAAAATCACAACCAACACACAAACAATATATATGTATAATATACATTAGTAGCACTGAAGCATTACAACCACAAGATGTCCAAACTTCAGATCAATAAGTAATTTATAGAGTTTACATTGATCATCAGCTGCACACAACTGTACGCATAAGAGATGTACACAGTAACAAGTTCATTAATAATAAGAACAATCAACTTTAAAGCGAGAAGACAAATATACCGATCGATCAGATAGATCTAATATCATCAGGTTAGTTATTCCAGTCCACTGGGGCTTTAAACCTGAAAGCTCTTTCGTCAATAGTTCACTTAACATAAGGTAGAGCAGAGTAGAGTTGTGCAGAATGCATAAGCTCATTATGTCCAGCAGTGGTGTCAAAGTCACTTTAGATCAGGGGCCACATTCAGCCCAGTGTGATCTAAAATGGGACCGGTAACATAAAAGCACAATAATCTATAAATAATGTGAACTACAAATTTTTCTCTATGTGTTAGAGTAAAAAAAGGTAAATGAAATTATGAAAATGTTTACATTTACAAACTATCTTTTAAAAAAATGTGAATAACATGAACAATCTAAAATTTCTTAAGTAAAACAAGTGCAATTTTTTTTTACTATATTATGCCTATTATTATGTTACAACTTAGAGATCACAGTGGATCTACAAATACACAAAACATTTAGTAACAGGCAGAATACTGATAAAATTGAATGTATGTTTCTTCAGAAATTTCAGGTCATACATGATTATTCACATTTTTTTTGCGCAAGATTAAGTTTGTCAGGTAATTTTACTTTTTTACACTAAATGAGAAACATTTGGAGGTGTCATTATAGGTTATTATGATAGTATTTTAGTCTGGTACAGGTTCATACTTCCAATGATTATTATGAAAAAATAATTCATTTAACAGACAGTTATTGTTTGTTTACCTGCTTGACTAATTTGAGCTACTTCCTGTAGCCTTCGTCAGAAGCGTCACATGATGTTACAATGACCTGTCTTATAGGCTGCTCAGAGTGTTTTAGTCGAGATCATATTGTTCTGTATGTGGCCCCTGAACTAAAATGACTAAAATGACACCCTTTACTGTTAATATCTTCAGTGTCATTTTTCCATTTCACAAATTCATCCCACGGGCCAGATTGGACCCTTTGGTGGGCTGGTTTTGGCCCACGGGCCTCATGTTTGACACCCCTGATGTACAAGATACTGTGAAAAGCAAGATGCAAATGTATATAAATGCAAGATGAAGCCGATGAATTTGTCCTTTGATATTAAGTGATGATCACTAACACCATAAAACACTGTAGAATAATGGGTGAATACAGAGGGGGCGTCCATGGACACATCTACAGTCTGTGAGTCCAGGTCTCATGTAGATGCATTCTGGTTACAGTCATATAAAATAGGTTGTAGAAGTTGACTGGCA
>JAPQRQ010000006.1:23926609-23944050 GCA_037367365.1 Apogon talboti | reverse complement strand
TTTGTTTTCTTTGTCTCTTCTTTTTTTCTACGCCACAGCCACTTATTACTGTTAGAGGGCAGGTGTGTGTCTGGCCTCAGCTGGGCATTAACCTGGCCCAGATTGTCCTTGGACCCCCATGTCTGTCTTATACCCCGCCCGTGGCAGCCCCATATATCACCGGCTATTCTTAAAGCTTTTCTTACCACTGATTAATCCACTTTGGTCTGATTCAGAAATGATCAAAGTGAAAGCATCAGAGCATTTTATGGAGGTAATTACTCACTCATTAGCCATATGTTTGACAAGTATGCCCTCATGGCATTGGAAAGCTCTCTATTAATCATAAACAGAGATCTGACAAAAGGAGATGATAAAATGATGAAATATATATCCTGACTGAGAATCAGTAAGATTATATTATTGATGGATTACGGGGCAAGCTGTCATAAAATAGCACAGACTTTACTTGATATATGGCCGCCTTGAATATATTTTGGGTCAGCTTTGCCGCCACCATATTTCACAGACCATGTTCCAGTCATCATTATCAGTCTGACCTGCTCTGGGAATTTTTCCTCCCCATTCAAACACCCAGATGTCAACACATACAGCTTGTTATAACCGAAACAATCTAAACAAATGATCTCACTGGCCACCTAAACATGTTTTCCTCCACATAATATGAAGATGATACCAGCGTGCCCCCTCCCCCGCCCCTCAAACCAGCCACCCACTCTCCGTCTCCTGTCTTCCTGGGAGATCTCCCCAGGCTGTGAGGACAAGACAGGACAGGAGAGGATAAATTACAGCCACAGAGCCCCGGCTCTCTCTCATGCTTTCATTTGCACCAGCAATTAATCAGCCATCACTGGAGAGCTCTTGCATGTCAGGCTGAGGATTTTATTAGGGATGTCCTTTATGGGCTTTAATGAGACTTATGTCTTCCTTGAGTATTTCATTTGCTGCACATAACCTGGCTGCTTGTAACCTTGAGGTGAGGAGCTTTTCCACAACAGTCAAGCTTGGCAGGGCTTTGTTACTCGACTCTCAATGATCTCGACTTGATTTGCTCTTTCATCCGCTGCCTCCCTCACTATTACAAATCCTCGTGTCTTGCCGTTATCTAATTTTAGATACAATTAGGCTTGATTTGTTTTGTTTATTCTGACACTCATCCTCACTTTGCTGTGAAAGGCAGCACTAACAGAGTTATTGAAAATGTGGAAAATCACATTCTATTTTGTGAAATGTCAAGACAGAGAGTTCGGCATCTCAAACGCTAAATTGTCATAATTCAGTATAATGTATATAGAGTATGATTGTCGAACACATCGCGCCGGGTGGCTTGATATGTGTAGGCTGGCTCAAAGCAATGCCACAAAAGACAAAATACGCTGTTTAGCTCGATTACAAACCGATGCAATCCTGCAGACTGAGCACTTTATATTTTCTGAAGAAAATGCAAGGCAGCAACTGAAAAATAGTTTTTTGCGTTTGGCGCTCATCTTGTTTTATTATCGTGTCGTTGGAGATCTCAATGCTAGCCGTCCTGTCTTTTTTGTGCACCCCAAACTACAATCAGACAAAAATAGTGGGACGGAGTGGGCGTCACCCAGTTCACCCATAACCACAGAGTCGGCCAGTAAGAGGATATGGAAGCCATCTGGTAGCATTTTTACAGTATGGTGTGGCAGTTTGCCCATGTGTGCTACAGGAGGGGTCGTATGACGGTCACGAGAAGAGAGAGCCTCTGGAAATCTCCAAGGACAGAAACATGAATATTCTCAGTCCAATTTTCTGGGTCAGACGTAGCTCAACCAGAGTACACGACCTGATCACATCTGTCACCAGGTTGTGCAGAGCGAATGATCAAACTATTTGACCTTTAAAAACTTTATTGACATCTTAGCAGTTCTTTAAGCTGCATTTGCAGTGTGTGATAAAACCTTTCAAGGAGGAGAGGATTTAGAATTAAAGTGCCTGCCCTCTTTTTTTTTTTTTTTTTTCTTCCAAAGACGCCATATGTTAATAAGTAGGGCATTTCACTGGGCTTGTACAGAGTTTGGAAAGACTTGAAGGAACTTGATAAAACTAGGAGCTGAATTTCAATACTGTATGTTAATTATAAATATGAGTCATTAAGCACATAAAGGTGATTTTGATTAGTAGTGAATAAATGCTTTGTGTCACAAATGCAGGGACAAAATGCAGCCCCTAAGGCCACACATGTCCACACAGCTCAGCAGATGTCCGTGATTGTCTAGCTTCATAAATAATATGAATATTGAAATACAGAGGAATTTGTGTTTAGTCAAACTGCCAACACACAGGCAGAAGCACACGCTGGTCTGTTACCCACTGACCACACATCGATGGCCAGCTGTGTTCCTGTTTGACAGCCAGGTGGTTCAGACTTTCGAGCACAGCAGCTTCAGTTAATTAAGGTTACCCATTTGGATCTTGTCAATGGCTAATTTGCAGATGAAAAAAAAAGAAGAGTAAAAATTTTTTTTCTTCCTTCAGAGCCGAAGCATTGTTTTCGTCTTCTGTAATGGCTAGGGCTTGTCAAGTGGAACAGGACTGGACTGTGCAGACTTCTGATGTGTAGATAGATAAAGTTTACTTTGAAAACTGCAGTAGCCAGAAATCAATATTGAACTTAGACAGGCTATTTACAGTACTTTGATAATGTTTGACAGCGGCTGATCCGGCTCTTGCTGTAGTTAGTGTGAGGAAATCATTGGACTATTCCATTTAAGCTGCATGGGATGCAATAATTATAATTCTCTGTGATTAACAATTTGGAAATATGTTTATTTTTTTTCGAGTGACGGCTCTTTGGGAGGGGGGGATAATGCTTAATCCGAGAAAATATGCAACTCCTCAGAGAGCAATTGAAGCAGACTTTTGTCTTTCCAGTCTGAAACTACAGAATGCAATATCATGACAATATTAAATCGGAAATACTAAATCTGTTGCCTCACTGAGAAGTAAAATGTCTTCAAAAACAGTCATTTTTATTCTCACACAAAGTTTATATACTGTGGTTGTTTTAAAAACGGTTAACATACATCCTACCCTCGGAGATCTTTCCAAGATGCCCTCAAACTCAGACTGAATTTCACAATTAATTATCTGTGGAGAGGAGGCATATTTCTGGTGTCTGGCGTAGAGAGAAAAATAAATCACATACATGTAAATAGACCTGGATTTGTTAAGAGTCTGTTGGAAAACTAAACAAGCTGAAAATCAAATGATGATTTTTATTTATTTTTTTTACTTTCCAGCACTGTGCACTTTTTGCCTGAGCAAAATCTGCAGGAAAATGAGGTGCAGCCTTTTTGCATTTTTAACCCAATTAATTTGTAGTTTGAGGTGTGACAGCGGCAAGAAGCACAAGTGGAGGAGCAGAATAATCAAATGACTCCCTCCCTGGGATTTAATAAACCAGAAAGTGCTAATTTCACCTTTGATTGCGTGCCGTATTTAATGCCTAAAGAAAGCATATCTAACTTCTCATCATGTGCCCAGTATGCCTACTGTTCAGTGCTGCATGTATTATACTATGCAGTGCCCTCGGCAGCGCAGAACAAACGTGAGTCTGAGGAGACGAACACGGTGACCCGCGATGTTCAAAGACTAATCTTTAACAAACAAAGATAGGGAATCTTTGCAAACACAGAAATACAGAACGCAGCCTTAAATGTTTGCATAGTTTAGCAATAAATGGGGATTAAGAACATAATTACATAACAAAATAAACGTGTAAAGCCTCAGTTACAACTTGGAGTAGCTTATATTCAATGTGTCACATACAAGTACAGCAAAACAACACAAACACTGCATTAGTGGATTAAATACTATGGTGAAGCAGTGTGAGTGTCCTTAGAATATTCTTCAATATAATCACTAAAATATTTTCTATGATATAAATGAATTAATTATTGTCTTTGTATTTTCTTCAGTATAAAAAAGTAAAAAACTTTATTTTTTAATGTTTAATTTTATTCTTAACCTCTTCTTATGTCCCTAACGTGTGTGGAATAGCTGCAATGCTGTAAACAAATGTGTATTTTATTTTATTTACTCATATTTATGATGAGAAACATGTCTTATCCTTTACGTTGGATAAACAAATCCTCACAACCTCTACTTTTCCTGTGACAGTTCAATAGAGTCACCTTTGTTATTAAGCTGCAGTTCCAATAATACACAAACCAGTCGAAGAAGTCAATTAGACAAACAATTTCCAGACCTATACTCTAAAATGTCCTAGCTGTCCCCAAACTTGTAAAATGAATTTACATCTTGACAAACAGAGACATATAAAACTAAGTCTCGCATTCAGGGGGCAAATAAAGGCGGCAGAGTGAGCGACTCTTCAGCACAGCCACCCACCAGCTGCCAGAACATAAATAGTAATGTATCATTATGGCTGAGCTGAGGGAAAACACCCTGTGTTTTAGTTTTTTGCGGAGGTCATGTGGCAAACGGTGGGTGTGTTCATCCAGCTCTCGCTTAGAAAAACAGGCTAAATTAGACCTTTACGATGCAGCCACGTAAACCCGCTGAATCCGACAATGGCAGTTATGGAGATTTTGTTTTTGCTTCAACACTTCTTTTCCTTCTAGTTTTAAGAGAGCAGTGTTTTCAGTGCCACTGATTGCGTTGACACTACATGTTGATTGAATTGACCCTGAAATAAATTAGATTTGTCTACTTCTCATTTATGTCCCATAAATTTAACACAGGAGGTGTTTTGGGTTTTTTTTTTCCTTTAAATGAGGTGATGGGGAGAGAAACCATCAGTGAGTCTGTCTGTTTTTTTTTTTTGCTGCAGACTGAGCTGCAGGTTTGTTTGGTATGAGATGACTCTGGTGTGTGCCCCTCATGATGCAACACACCGCAAGTCCATATGTCTTTGAACTTAGGCTTTTATGGTACACTATCAAATATTTCTATTTTTGTTATTGTTTTGTCGACTTTCTTTTGTTCTAAAGTTTTGCTGTTGCCTCAGTTGGAAATATATATAAAAATCTATACGTTGCTATAACTTTTCTGATTAGAATCTTTTGATTTAAATGCATTTTAGTCATAAAACTTCTGGGTTTAATACTCACTATCATAACACAGTCAAATACAAAACTATATATTCTTAAGATATCTCACTCTCTGCACTTTAATCTAGATATACAAAGATCTAAGCAGCAAATACCAAAACAGTAGCGTACACTGATGATAAAATTTGACAGTGCAAAGAGAGGAAGTTGTCTTAAAGAAGGAGATAGGATGTGTGGTCGGAAGGGGATTAAGGTTTGTTTGTTTCGCTGGGTTCTTTTCTATGAATATATAACTTTTGGATACAGAATCAGCATTTGAATGGTTGCATAATATGATACGCTACTGTTTCTAAGAATTGTTCTTTTTGGTTCAAGCACAGATGATCAAGAGGATGTCCTATTTCCTTACACCTTTTTTTGGATTGCGTATTTTCTTGTGACATAGAAATATTTGGCTGCCATGTTCCTTGACAGAGTGTTGATGAATTCCTGGAATCAGTTCCATGAAGTGGCCTGTTTTCCCCAAGTGAGAGCAACTGTTAAATATGCATGGCTGCAAAATAAATGAAGCAGGCTTCTTAGGAAATGTTGATGCTGGTGTGGGACTTCCTTCTGATTTAGAAGTCTGTTTTATTTGCTAGTTTCAATTTTGATGAAGCTGTCATCTGGATTCAGAGCTGTCTCAAGGTGTATATCTTTTAGAAAATTGAAAGTGCCTTGCCTGTTTGGGCCGGTTAGTTTTATTTTAGCTGACTTTGCATGTATTAAAGTGTGGGTTAGATTTAATATACTGATGAGCCTCTGCAGGCTGGTCGGGGGTGAAGCCGTGCAGATGGTGATTTTTCTTTGCTGCCTGTCTTTTACTGAGGTAAAGGTTCAACCGTTTACATTAGATTTCAGAGCAATTGCATTTAATGACTTGCTCTAAAAACTTTTTAAAAGCTCACTGCATCTCTATGTGTAAACCAATAGCAACCCAAGCATTCCACTGCTCCTGGGAGTATTGGGTTTTACCACAAATGCTAACTTTATTGTTCAACTGTATAATTTTCTTTTAATGATCAAGACAGCCAATGATTAAAAACAAAAGCACCAAAGCCCACATGGGTGTTACAAGGGTAAAACACTTGCCCACTTCTTCAGAGATTCAATATCTGGCAGCGAAACCTCCTGCTTGGTTTGCATTTCAAGGCACACGAGGGTGTATTTTCTTATCGGAAAGTACGTTTAACAGAGCAGTGCAGACTCCGACCCAAACATAATCTCCTGTATTATTTTCAAAAAAAAAAAAAACCCCAAAAAAAACAAATAGATTAAATCTGAAATTGACTCAGGGCCAGGGAAATCTGGTCCCAAAAACCTGAGGATGCTGAGATTCATTTCAGAATTACACCCACAGATACAGACAAGTCAAGTCAGTTTTATTCATATCAACCAATATCACAAATTTGTCTCAAGAGGTTTGCAGTGTGTATAGTATATGCCATCTTCTATTCCCAATAAAAGACCATTAATAGAGGGAAAAGGGAAGAAACAAGACACCGGCGTGATGTGCCACCAATCAATGAGCGGTTGAAAAGTAACAGCTCCTCCAGCCTGAACGACTAAATATGTTGTTTGTCCATACCCTCTGTATAACCCATATGAGTTTGATGGATTAGAGCTCGTAGAGGCAGGAGGAGAAGGTGCACAAAATATCAAAGATGCTGAAATGTTAAAACTGTTGCGTTCAGCCTCTGACAGTGTAATGGGTAATGATAGTTTAGGCACAAAAACAACTTGTTTTGGGTTAGAAAGGGTGGGACTCAAATAGGAATTTACATAATAATTTTTCTATAGACTCGTCAACGGTGATGAATGAATGAATAAATGAATTTTTCTACAGATACAGATGAACTTTATTGATCCCCAGGGGGAAATTCATGTTTTTAATCAGCTCAATCATACATAAGAAAGAAAAAAAAACTAAAAAAACAAAAACAAACAGCAATCATCAGTCTATGGTTATAATAACACACAGGCTCGGTTCTTAACGTGCATCCTCGGAGGTCTGATCACATGTCGACAGCTTTAATACAAGGGATGAACACACAGAAGGCAGTGATGCCACATGCATCTGTGGTCTCTCCAAATGCCTTCTGAGGGGCTCCGTGACATATATGTCCACACTGTCTGAACAGCAATGCAATGTGGGAGGACTGAAGGACTGCTTACTCAGCTGACATGCTCTGTATAAAAGAAATTCAGCACACCAACAGCATAATATTAAAGTGCTTTAAGCCCACAAAGATGTATAAGTTATATCTTTAAATGTATGAGCCCGGATTACACTCATCTTTAACATGGTTTTCTGTTACACATGTTCTGTTGCACATTATCTGTTAGAAACTCATTGACACATTTCTAAAGTACTCACAGATGCAGTGGTTGCTAAGTGTATGTAGTGCAATAGAGCCAGTATAAACAAATAGAATGGTGGAAGCTGCCATATAGTTGTCTATTCATTAATTCACAATGAACCTGATGCAACTCCCTGTCTCTGACCGAGAGCAGTGCAAAGGGTAGAATACACACTGAATTACATTCCCAAGGAAACATTGCACATCCAATGTGTTAAACCTGATATGAAAGCTTACACCTTCCTTAGGCTATAGGTGAGGTTGTTAATGTGCCCATAGAGTGAAAAAGTGACACATGTATGGTGATTAATTCTAGTTTGTTATACAGATACACTTAAAGCTCCCCATCTGGGATCAGATAACAAAAGTTGTAGTTTCAGTTTAACAGTAACAACCTGTACTTTTTATTTTGAGATAGGAGACAAACACTGGTCTGTTTTATATAAGTCCTTGCTTGTTCTTCCTGTGTCTTACATAACACAGACACCTGAACTATGACTTTGTCCCAATATAATGACATCACCAGATGGTTTTTGCGCTGTTTTGTGACTTCAGAAGGGATTATATCTAGTATTTCTACTCTCAAATAATAAAAAAATTACATAAAATTGTCATTAGAGTGTTGAAAATAAAGAGCTCTGAAGTTATACCGTCATACCTACAGTCTGATGGATTTGTTTGACCACTAGAGGGAGTAGTGAGTCATTCTGCTGGTCTCCCATGTGGAAAAAACTAACATAATGACGTCTATGACTGAAGCATCGGAAAATGACGGCGGGGACCACTAATAAAGTGACAAAGTGACAGCACTGCTGTTGTTTTCACCCCTGGACACAGCTCTAAATGAAAATAATGGAGTTTGATGATGACGTAACAACATTTCTTCTACAGGTAGGCTTTATTATGAGGCTTATGAGGTAGAAAATTATTATGTGATGTTATTATCTTTGCTAAGTTGCTGTTTGTTGATCCACGGTTCAGACTAAACTGTGACGGTTCTGACCTTATTGGACGATTCCAAACAGATCTTTGGTGCAGATATTGATGAGACAAACTGCAGAAAACAGATTTGTGGTCTTACAGTCTAAAAGCAGAGCTAAGCTAACAGCAATAATGTAAACTATCAGCTGACCCAGCACATAAGATTACAAGGGACAGTGTAATTTTGACTGGTTGGGTTTTAGTTTGAAGAACAAAACTTGATGATACCAAAATATAGATGAAAGTATTTGTTATACGTTATTCTGTGAGTGATAGTCTGTGCATACATAGTGTTAATTTGTTAGCAGTCCTAAGTGTGTGTTTGGTATGTGACTTACCCCTGCTTTTGAGAGTTTGGGATATCAATACAACAGAAAACCCCTTTAAAATCACAATCTGATGTTTCTTTGGTCAGAGTATGGACTATGAACTCACTATGGCTCATAATCAGCAGGCTGGTCAAACAGCCAACGCACATGCTTTTCACAGGCTCAGGCTACTTTGTTAGGCAGTAGGTGGGCTTCTGGTAGGAAGGCGTTGTCAGTTTTGCTTCCATAGCAGCTCTTTATAGTAGATCTCTGGGATTTGCTTGAACCTTCACATTTGTTCCGCCTTCTTGATGAGGTTGCTCTCTGGCAGATTAGTAAATGCATTTGTTGCTACTTTGTGTAGGAAAGGAGAAACACGGGTGTCTAAATCCTGCCAGGCTAAGAGCTGATTAAGCTATAACAGGGACATCAGCAAAGCAAATAAGTCCTTTCATATGAAGTAAAAAGGAAAAAATAATGAATATATTGGAGGCATGGTGCTAAGGGAGAGATACCAGTGTCATATTTTTAAATGTTAACATATTAAATATACCTGATGTTTTATTTGCCTTCCATTTCTTTGTTGGTATTAAATGTTGTATTGATTCCCGGTGACAATATCACAGCATAACACTCTGACATTCTCATTTCTCAGCCAAAAAAATACAGTGGTTTGGCACTGATGATGGGAAAAGGCGACACGAGGTTTTATACAAAGCTTTTCATTCACACTTTACACCGCGGTTCACAGCTGTCAGAGATTTAGACATAGTTCAAACCACCACAGTTTTTTGACATCTTCGCCGCTAAAGAATACTGAAAAGGACTTGAGATCAATTCACACTCACTTCACACCTCGCCCATCATGCTGAGGGCCTACGATCATTTCAATTGATACAATGGAATGCATTCAGAGGTTTCACATAAATTCTTTGAAAGTAAGGTGTCTTTTGTTGTCGCTCACGATTTTTACGTTACAACATTTTTTTGACCTCAGGGGAATTTTCAGTGTTATTTGCCGACTTCAGAAGGTGGGATTTATAGGACACACACCTTTTTTTTTCATGTGTGATCTCTGTAGAGCCTCGAGGTACGGTCTGTGCGCAGTATGATACTTACTGTAGTTCTTATAGTTCGACATAGAAATGGATGGGAGCGCGTATTATCCACAGAGGTGTTTTTGTCCAATTTAAGAAGGTATCTGTAAATGTCTCAGGCAGGTGCGGCTTGATGTACAATTGAAACAACTTTGGCAAAACGGAAAAATCAATAGACGCATCAGGGACCTGCAGGTGTCATTATTTATCAGACATTCATTATTCTTGCATTACAGTCAATTCGATGAGGTGAAATCTGTCGCCTTGTTGGTCACAGAATCTTTCTGAACACAAAGATTAACATTGCAGCTGTGTTTTATTGGATGTCATCGATTAATTTACGGATTATTTTCTGAAATAATTGCTTGGCCAGCAGTGGATGAACACAATATGTAATAAAACATTGCAATAATCTGGAAATGCATATACTTGTGGAGCTGGATGTACTGACTTTTCTCATTTTTTGCTTAAAAATGAACGTGCCAAGTATGGTGATTGAAGTGATACTAACCTTCTTTTTTTCTTCATTCTTTCTTTTTATTGAGCTGATGAAAAGTCCATTTATATATGTAAATAGTAAAACATGTATTGTGAGCTGTAAAGAGACTCACTTATAACACAATGCATCAATGCACATAAGAACAAATAATATGTATATGTATTTAATTTATGTACAGACTTCTACATGTATATATGTAAAAATCTGTATTTTCTAGGTGAAAACAGCTCAACTTGCCACATTTTTGCTCGAGCCATTCCACCCCCGTCATAATGTAGAATGGTACTTTTAGTATTGTTTTAATATGGCTCTACGTCATGAAATCGATGTTCCGCCCACCCATCTTTTAGTCAGATTCTGCTGAATTTCTTTCATTTTCTGAATGGTTGAATCGATCAAGCCTTGATGAACTGAAGCCTTTTCTTTTTTTTTTTTTACTCTGTTCAGACTCCTCGGACACACACTGGGGTGGTGATTTTGCCTCATAAATCCAATGCCCTGATCGGTTAATTTGTTTGTCAGTTTAAATCTGAAATAACGTATTAAAACAACACAGTGACACAAAGACTGCTCTTTTCATCTGGGAACTCTTGTGGTTGTAAGAGCACTTCAGGGCTTTAGTTGCCTGTGGGAAAAGAGTGTAAGAGAAACAGTGGAGACAATATTGTAAAGATAACATACGCTTTAATGGGTATTGATTTTTAGTCTGGTCTTTATTAGATGTTAAAACTAGTACAAAGCGCAAACTAGTCCTTTCAGAGCCTCGTGCGGTTCTGCTTAAGTGACACGTGATTCTGTGTCATATGGACGTCCCTGAACTACTCCTGCATGTCTCACGTGCACACCTGGGCATTCTCTCTGACTTTGTAGTGGTGGGTGGTAGTAGGTGAGTGGGTGGCTTTAGACTCAGAATGGGGCTAAAGCTACACTTCAATGAACAAACTGACTAATCATTTCAACTAAGATACTGGACCAGTAAGTACTACAATGCCAATTAAATATATTCTTAACACTGTTATATTGAACAAATGCTGCATTCAAGACCCGGAGACATAAACAAAATACGAAGCGGGGTTTAATTCTAAAACCTTGTCTAGTTGTTTTGTGAAAAAACCCAATTTATAAGATGTCTCATGACAAATTCCAGCTTCAAACTAACCCTTAATCGGCTTAACTTTTACGCCAGAGGTCAATGTGGGACCAAGGGTGCCATTTCATTAAAATGATGGGTGCCATATTTTGTGCAAAACCTCTTAAGTTTTGAAGGATTTGAAGGACTTTTTTTTCTATTTGTCATTTACTATTCTATTCACGTGGAGAAACACAATATTTATACATTTCGTGTGCTGCAGAGTGATTTTATGAGTCATCTGGCAATGCATGTGTAGAAGGAAAATGGTTTTATGGGAGAAAAACATAACGCATGAAATATCTATATGTTCAGTGAGCTCAGTGTGTTTAAGAACTCAGCTGTGACAGATTTGAGCGAAATGTGTTATTTATTTAAACATGACAACTGTGAAACATAATATTTCCATATGAGCATTTTGTCATGTTATGGTATTAGGGGTGATAAGAAGTAATAAAAGATTATGGAGCCCTACCTTACATTTTACCGCTCTCATTTCATCTCACTGATTGTAGGAAGTTTTCTTTTTTTATTTCCGGTAGAAGCAGACAGTGGTCCAACAGACTCCTGTGGCTTTAAGCCCGCCTCACCCTGACTCATCTCATCTGATATTCCACCTAGTCCTTTCCCCTGGATTATGAATAAAATAATCATTGTTTGCTCAATGAAATTTCTACCCCACTTCCCTCTGCTGATGATTATCTTGTTTAAAGTATTTCAGCTGGAAAATATACTCTGTAATTTGAATGCCAATGATTCCACCAAATATGTTTGGGGAGAAACATAATATTGTGCGCCCTTATTGCTTTTTTATCTTTAGAAATGCTTTCGCAGTTTCCATTCAGAGGCTCAGGATTGTATGAAATGTGCAATTAGACATTCCTTGCACCTGTGAATATGACCTTTATAGTGTGAGAATAGGTTTGACAGTGTATTCATGTCTGATCATTGTTTCCTGTTAAACAAATGTGTGTGTGGTAAAGCGAAAGAGACTGAGAAAGAATGCTTGTACATGAATTTGTGTGTGTATATATATAGCCGTGTGTTTCATGTGATGGAGAATGCCGCTTAGCCTTTCACTGTACTTCAGCATTGGCCTATAGGCTTTAATGAAGATGGCCAAGTGAGGGTCGGTCACTCTCCTTTCAGAGCTCATAAAAGATTTTGCCGGCCATTATGTTCCTCAAGGGCTCTATTTTGTAAACACATATTACTCAGTGAATGTGTGTAGCAGTGTGTGTGTGTGCGCGCGTGTGTGGGGGTGAGGTTTTAGTTGAGGTGGGTGGTGTGACTTGAATGACTGTCAGTTTTCAGACTCCAGCCTCTCCAGCTAATGCTTAACCATCTGGCTGTGATGCAGGAGTGAGGCATTGAACTCTATTCAAAACGTTTTCTGGAGTTTTTACAGACAGGCAGGAAGGGGAAAAAAAAAGTACAAAAAATGTAATGTCTGTAGGAGCAGCAAGCAGGCTTTAAATTTAAGTGCCCCTTTTTTCTTCCTCTGAGCTCCTCGCCCATTAAAGATGAGTAGTTAAAACACTCAGCAAAATGTTCCAGCAAGTTGAGCATTCCCATCAGCGGTGTTTGGACTGATATCTCCCCTGAAGGATAATTAAGTAATATTAATATTCAATTGTGATAACTTTAAGTCTAGTTGCTGCATCAGTGCTGCAAAGATAAGCTTTACAGCCACAGTGCTCTGTCTAGTATTGGACCTGAAATGAATAAGCCTTCCCTGGTTCTGCTGGCGTGAATTTCTGGAGTGAGTTAGACAGATGGTTATAGCTGGGATTTCAAAGTGATGGAGTAAAACTAACGTTGCCTGCCTTCGCCAACTCTAATTCTTTCATCCTAGTGAGTTGCACTTAACGAAAGCAGTCCCTTGTTGCCTAAATGAAAGTGCACAACAAAGCGAATCTGCTGACTGTCACTACTCAGCACATCAGCCTGCTTGGGTGCCATACCATACTGAGCAGAGCAAAGTGAAGCAGCTTTCCGCACTCGACTGCTTCTTCCTTTAGGCTGGTGCAGCCCCGAGTCCTGAGAGGTAAATGGATGAATGGAGACTTTATGGAGATGAGGAAGTGTAATGGTACTCTATTCTCAATCCCGGCGGCTGGAACAGTAGCTCTCTGTGTCTTTTATCAGGGACATGAAAGGAGGACAATAAGCCTCTCTGCTATCAACAATATGGTGTCATTCGAAGCAGATTATCCCTCTGTTGAAGTAGAGGAAAATAAAAGAGTACGAAACAATGGAAGGAGTTAGAAGCCAAGGTTTCTCCTCCCATGAGGAAATCCTCCATTCTGCTTTGTCTTATTTCAAAAATCTAATCTGCCAAAGTGCCCACTCACCGTCATGTGTGAAAAGGGATTGTGCTGATTTTTTTTTATATGCGAATGCCAAATTCAAAAGTTATAGCGGCGTGAGCAACTTAAGGAGCTCTCAAATGGCCCGCACGTGAAGGAGTCTTAAATGGTTTTCTAGTGTCCAATTAATGTTGAGCCGAGTGCGCCTTTTTTGCTTATGTCAGTAATTTAGGAGACAGTAAAGCTATTGTGGAGCTTTGTAAACAAAAAAAATCCACCGGTGGAAAAGTAAAGGTATTTGGATCTCTTATCCAAATAGAAGTATGTAGCTAGTATCAGCAAAATGAACAGTGCAAGTATTTTTATTTTACTGCTGTTCATATGCTCATTTTGATATCTTACACTTGACATGACATTTATTTTATATAGTATTGGGTAGTTTAGTTACAGCAATGTGTCATATTCCAACTGACAGAGGAAAATATGTAAAAAAAAAAAAATATTGTGCCGAAATGAGAATAATGAGTGTTCTCTGCAAGAGTTTATAAAGGCTGACCATTGGGAAGCTATGTCAAATACAGAGAGTTCAATTATAAAAGACAGATTGAGACAAAAATTAGGTAAGAAAAATAACAAGACTAATATGATATAATAAAAGTGACATTATGGAAGAGACCTAACAAAACCTAAAACACAAGATGTACATTATGTAAATGTTGATTTATTGAAGCTTGTGTCGCGTTTCTGTAAATTTGGGTCTCGAGTAGACTACTCCTCTGTTCGGCCTCAAGCTGAAAAAGTAAAGGAGTCGCTGCAATATATCATCATACAGTATGTTCACTGTGAAAACACCGTGTCTCTAGAAAGTCAATTTTCATGCATTTTTCAGCTAATCCAAGAGGGTTTTGTAAACAATGTATTTGGTTGGTTGGTTGGTTGGTTTATTGTTTGTTTCGAGCAGAGGAAAGAAAAATCTTTTTTACGTATGTATTTTACATAAGAAAGAGGACAACTTTCCCGGCCTCTAAAATAACACTTCATCCTTAGGTTTATCACAAATACTGAAAACCCAGAACATTTGCAGATGTGGGTTTTGGAGATACGACTTTCACTGGACAGGAAGGATGGGAAAAATTGTAACATGAAAATAAACAAAGCTGCTATAAAACAGAGAATATGATGTTTACCTCTTAGATGTCATAGATTACAAGTAGAAAGTAGCAGAAAATGTAAACTCCTAAGTTCATGTGTGGATTTGTGCTTAAGTACAGTTTTCAAGTAAATATAATTAGTTTCATTCCAGTTCTGTAAAAATTATACTGAATAAAATGGAAATGTTATCACATTCTCTGGCTGAATCCACAAAATGAACCCATTAAATTCATCAGTAACTAGTTTACCGTGTTTGTATTATTTGTTTTATATGTCAACACGGTTTGTGCTTAAGTATTGCTATGTGTTTTATGTTCCTTAGGTGAATCTAACTGTGGTGTTACGAGGTGCACATGAAACCTTGATGCAGAATTAATTTTGGCAGCTAGCTTTTCCCTTAAATTGCTTCGTGATTAAATGCATATTAGTTGTGGCCATATTTTATCCCTTACATTGCAGTGCACTGGAAGTCAATAGTAAAAGTCACCAAGAACTGAATGTATTTATAGTTGTTCCTGATTTATATGCATGTGTAAACACCAGGTCAATGAAACGTTTTAAGTGGGAGAAATATGCAATCTAAAGTTTAATTGCTGTGGCTATTAAATCAAGCAGCAACTTGCCATGTTGAAGAAGGATATGATTTAACGACAATCTAGTTTGGAGCAAGTCGTTTTAAAAAGGCTTCGGAATTAAATGAAAGTAAACCCAAGAAACTAAACCTTCAGCTTGAAAAGTGAACTTTAATCTCTGCTTCTTATGAATCCCTGGATGGCCCGCTTACACACAGTTTACATTGTGTTTGGCTTCCTTTGGGTCAGATATAAAGTTCACCCATCCATCATCCCTCTCCTCTTTCCCTAAAATCGGCGGTGGACAGCCTGTTATGACCTCCTCCATCACTGCTTTGAAACAAGCCCAGGGCTTTGAAAAGCGGCGCTCCTTCCATCTCCAAATTGAGACTGAGTATTGTGGCTGAGTGGCAGAGTTTATCCCCCTTTTCCACCGTTACTCATCTCGTTGTACATGTTGTTGCTTGAAGTTCGGATCTCAATGAAATAAACAGCATATGGCGAAAACTTTCTGCAATTTTTGTTCCCTCTGCTAAACTTGTTTGATGGGGACAGTAAACAGCGACGGATCCGACTGCATCTGCTGGGAAAAAAAAAAAAAAAAAAGTCAGTCGCCCAATTAGTCTATCCCAGCTTTTTCATGTGAAGGCAATTAATCCATCACAAATTTTGCTCGCGGATGATGCATTACAGGCCAATTTCACCCATTTAAAAAGGTAAAATATTTGCACTTTTGAAGACATTAATAGAAGATGCAATGAAATAGTCTGACATTTGAAGTATGACAGTGATTATAATCAAAGTTACGTGCTGCTGAGATGATATGTGCGTGAGGAAAGAGAGTTTATGTGTTTATAGACTTGTGAAAGAGAGAGAGGCAGAGAAAGAGATGAAGACAGCAGAGAACAAATTATTGGGATCAAGCCAGATGCTTCAGGTCTCCATAGAAACTCCCCACACTCCACACTCTTCTCTATTTTCCTTCCATTTCTTTATTTATTTTGTTGTCAGCAGTTCCAGAATAACTTAATTAAAGCCAAGGCAGGCTAGCATGCTGCGTGAGATGACAGGAGGCCTGAGATGATTTGTGATGGATTACTGCATTTTATCTTCCCTTTATTTACTCTGTTGAAATGCACTGAAGCTTGCTATAATGCCAAATGAATGTGTGATAAACAGTGTTTTTGTATTTGCTCAGAATGATTTAACAAACAAGTCTTTGCAAATATGGATGAGACTTTTTTTATTTTTTTTTTTGCCTTACTTTATACATAATCCATGTTTTTGTTTTGAACTGGTGTCCTGCTGTCTGTGCAGATAAAAGTGGTGGCAGCAGCTGTGGGTACCTGTAAAGAGCTCCACTGCAGAGCTTCAGTGATAAACACAACTCTTAATTGGACATCATGGGGGGAGTAAAAGCACATCATCTTCACTTGAACTGATTAACAAGCAAAGTTTGTTTTTCTGTTTATTTTCTGTTTATATAACATCATCCCAATAATCCCACGCGGTACAAGGTTACTGAGATTCTGGATACACAAATTAGCATCAGTGATAAATCCATAGTTGTGCATGATTTAATGTTTGAGGGGTTTTAAAACCGTCACAGAGTGGCAGTATATGTCTTAAAACCTTCAAGGTTAGGACCTCTAGGCAGAAAATATGTTTTTTTCCCCCACCTACACAGCCTTCTGAAATTCAAAGTATAGACCTAGTTTGAGTCAGCGAGCGTTATCAACAAATGACTGAGCTGTCACACATTGTCACAGAACACACTGGATCAAGAGCTCTGTCAATCATACATGAGAAGTTTTTATTTCGCTATTTCAGGGCTAATCTATTGAACTTGTCTCAGATGTTGGTGATTGAAGCTTCAAAATGATGTTTAGAGTGGATGCACTCTCGCCCCCTTCTTATTCACTGTTCGTTACCCCTAGTCAGAATAACACTCCC
>JAPQRQ010000006.1:23912634-23926509 GCA_037367365.1 Apogon talboti | reverse complement strand
AACACGCCCCCCCCCCCCCCCGTCGAGACGAGACTTTCCTCCCTTTAATGGCTCCTGAGTACTGTGACAGTTTAAGGTGAGACTCTGTGCCAGCTCGGAGCTCAATAACTCGCACCTATGAGGGGCAGTAGGACGGTTAACTGGCGTGGACGTTTGTTCAAAACATCTTTGGTAATGTAGTATAAAAGCTGCCACTGCCTCCGAATTGCAGTTAAGACTGTGTAACTGGGCTTTGGCTTTGTGGTTTTCTCTTCTTGCTAATGGACTGTCCTCAGCCAGGGGTGCTATCCATCACATGCACTACCTGAAGTCTGGAGCCTCTATAAAGATTAGGACTGTTAAGAGAAGATGGATGGCCCTTGTCGCCGCCAAGCATCATCCCCAAATGCCTAAATTAAATCTAGAAATTCTCATGGGGAGTTTAGATTAGCCTAGTAATACCAGTCATGAGGCCGGGCTACATTCACTCCCACTTTCATTACAGTGGCGTATCTTCAAATATTTATGAAAATTGTGAACATTACGTTTAAGAGCCGCTTTAAGGTTAGTTGGACTGTGAGGTGGGAGAAAATCTCACCTTGGTTAAATTCCCACTGGGTCAGTGCCATAAGACACATTCTCAACAGGGAGAGAAAAGCAGTGGAGGGTGGACAGCTAACTGGCTCTTTCCCCACTCCTGCCTCCCTCTTTCTTTTCTCTTTTGCCTCTGGGAATTAGTCAAAGAGCGAAACAATCGTTAAAGAAGTCCATATTAGATTGACCTTTGTTTCTCAGCTTACACCTCTTTTGGTCTTTTAAAAGGTTTGTTGGTCCTGTGGCCTTTTAAAGCCAGTGGTTATGGATTTGTTTCCTCTCATTGAGATGGTTGACTGAGGTGGCGTGATTTTAATTTGCCGTTGGAAGCCCTTTTGAAAAACAAGCACACCCCGTTTCATAGACACAAAACTTCCTCCACTTTGTAGCAGCATTTAAGAGGAGACCAGTACATGATAGGGCTTTCATGTTGACATTGTTCTCCCGTCTAACAGCCACTAATGCACATAAGCTTCCTGTAAGTGATGAATAATCAGCAACTTTCTGGATCCATGCCGTGCTTTATGTTAGAGCTGTTTTAAGTGTTTTGAAGAGTCTTTGAGTCAAATCGAGTCTTACGCAAATTGCAAATGTGAGACTTTCTATGAATCCTAATGTGAAATTACAGAAAGTTTGAAACATTTCCTTTAACGCTATAAATGGTCTTAAAAATATATCTGATGCCTCGTTTCCTTCACTGTCAAGTCCTTGTAATTGATTAAATGCATGTATTCAAGATCCAGGTCTGTCTTCCTGCTCTCTGCTGCTGTCGAAACTTCCATGTTACGTCTGACATCCTTCATTTTGTGACTCAAATCTTGCTGTTTTCTGTGTCTTATTAATCAAATGTATCATTTTCTGCAAAGCTAGAAGCCTGAAAGGGATGGAAGTCAGGGTATTTTAAGGGTATGTTAAACTTGTGCAGAGTAAGTGTTGACAGTAATAAAAAATAATAAATAGAAACAACTGTGAATAATTACTGGAAAAATATGTATTAAAAAAACACTGACAGAATGTATAACTCGACGCTGAGCTTACCACAGCACCGAATAATTACAGATAATATTTTGAGTTTGTATCAACAGCGAATTTAATATATCATTAAATAGCAGAAGTTATAAAAAAAAAAAAACAGGTAATAAATTGGATTTACCTTGATAATGAAAAACCACCTCTGCCACAGTGCCACTAAATGTTTACACCGTCACACTGCTAAATCATTTTGAATAAGGCCACATACTGCTCAGATTTGCATTGGCTTTCCATGCAAGTGAATTTTATTCCCTTTAACACAATAAGAACATTTCCCCTGCTTTTGGATAACCTGGAATTATTTAATAAATGACTATTAATGAACACTGCAGGCACAGTGTTCAATTGAGTTGGTTCAATGGCTATGTTCTCCGTAAAAACCATTATGTAGACTTTAAAAGACTGCATTACTCTTCTTTTTCTGATTACTGCTCTGACCCCCAATATGTTCTATAGTTTTTCGTGTATATAAAATATGGTACTCCAGTTCTTGTTTCATGCTAAGCTCAGAGGAGAGTTACTGCCAGTCATTTCCTGTTTAAAGTGTAATGAACAGCCACCAATCATCCCTCCACACTTTCTACTGTAACATTCAAATCTAGCATCAAAAACCTCATGCTGCTGTTGGTGGTAAGTGTCTCTCCTCCCCTTATGTAAATGCATCATGAAAGGTTTTTGTATTTTTTCTCTTCCTGCTCACAGTGTAAAGCCCCATGTGTATCGTGTCTGAGTGCTGCAAGGGTGGGAAAGAGTATCTTTTCTCATTTCCTCTGACTGTTTTGGAAGTGAATCACATTAGCACAGTGACAGCGAGTATGACTAGACCATAAAACATCCCGCTTTGCCTCTGTCCAAATGAGAGATGTGTCTGCTCAACACTGCAGGTGCTTGCAGGAGCTGAATGATGCAACGAGAATATTGAAAATTATTCTCTCTGGCTTTCCTTTTTAGGCCAGTCTCGTCGCTGCGTCTCACTCTTGGACGGTTTGCATTTACTCACTTATCAGATTTAAAGGCGTCATTACCGCGCCAAGCAGCCACTGTTTTATGATGGTTAGACTATCAGGCGGAGGTGCATCAACTCTTTGGGATTGCAGACAGCGGGGGGCAGGGCTTGCAAACCTGGGCACTGCCAGTTGTGGGTAACAGGCCAAGATGTGTCAGGGGAGCAGACTGTTATTATCTGCGATGAAAATCCATGCTATCCTGACGGCTACAATTAGTGTCAGCTGGGGTATTGAGTCTTTAAAAAGGACTCCTGGCCTTTTGGCTCCCAGCCTGTCTGGCTATAGATGTCTCTAATGAGTCATTAGCCGCATGGCCTCTCCTCTCATGAGTCCACCCCATAATGGCACACCTTTCATCTATTTTACAGAGAGGCTGTCGTTGGTCATTAGTACAGCTCTGAAGTCCTATTACCTTTACGTCAATGATGAATGAATAGAATGTGGCTGCCAAGAACAATATCTCTTCGTATCCTGTGGTCAGCCATGACTCTTTTTTAATTCAATTTCTAGTCCACCATTAAGTGTAATTGATAATTGATGTGGTCCACCGTCATTGTCAGAACATGTAAAAATTTCTGCTAAATCTACAAGGTGGCTTATCATTACTATGTGTGTTTTGCTGTCTTCAGCAAGTGCAGTTTGCTGTCACAGATGATGACTTGACACTGATATGATCCACAGGGAGCCGCACCTCATGGGAAGAAACCTTCTAAAATAATGAAGCTGGCTCAGTGGTTTAAAATGCTGCACAATGCCCCAACGCGGTGCCATCTTGCCTTTGCCATTCGGTATCGCTTTAAAGCCCTCGTCTCTTGTCTCTCTGCGAAATTATTCGTCTTTGGATTGTTGTTTTCTCTTTGTGTCTTTGTTTTTGACACGGGAGCAAATTGTAAGTGTGTATTGTGGATTGACAACCCTGGGCAAACACAAAGTGTTCAGTTCAGAACTGAGGGCAGTATCGATAGGGTTCAGAGGCATGTTTTGCATAATGCTGCCTGAGGAAAAATCCAAACAAGCACTTCTCAAACTTCAACTGAAAGCAGATCTTGACAAAAGTGTCAGTTTAGTCAGATTCCTTTTTCTGGTTTCACTCATAGACATATGCCATTGATTAAACAGTAGGTGCATGTATTTAATTACAACACAAACACACAACAGTTGGTCTCACCTAAATTTGTAAAGTAAATGCTGCTGTAAAAAAAAACAAAAATCCTCAGATGTTTTTGTATTTTCATCAATATACACAGTCTGGCCAAAAAAAACCACAGCTTTGACTATGTTACATGTGGGATTTGCAGGTGGTTTGGTTCAAGAAACTTAAAAATCAATGTCACAACATTTGTAACTATCATTTTTATGACACATAATGTTGCTGATCCTAGACCTGACCAAATGAAACAACCTCAGATCATAACGCTGCCCCCACAGGATTTTATGGTAGGCACTAGGCATGATGGGTAATCACTTCATCTACCTCTCTTCTCACCCTGATGCACCATCACTCTGGAACAGGGTCAATCTGGACTCATCAGACCACATGGCATTTTCCCATTGAGACACAGTCCAATCTTTATGCCCTCTAGTAAACTGATGTTTTTTTTAATAAATGAGAAGCTACTCAGTTCTTGCAGCTAAATGCATTAATCACTACAGTGAATATCCAATGGAAAGCTCCCTTTGCTTGTTACTTAGTTAAATCTAAACTTTATTTTGTGCCTCTGGTGATGATAAACCTTGAATATAACTGCGAAAATCATCCCTAGTACAGTGAGACTGTGAGAGTAGTCACCAGTTTCAATCAGCAGATCACCTCTATCTATCTGTACTTGTGTAACTTTGTTAAAGTTCTGACCTTGGAAGGCAGCTCAGGTCCCTGTTGCAAATTCATGGCTCAGAGTTCTTTGTAAAGCTGGAAACAATCTTTGCACTTAAAACTTCTCAAGGCTGGAAAATTAGAGTGTGTCCTTCTTTTTGGTTGTTTCATCAAGGCCGCTGAACAACAGTGACAGAGTTGCTTTGTGGGGTGTTGACAGCAGCAAAACTATGCTTGGAAGCACTGGAATGAACACAGAAGTACACAGATAACACACGGCCGATACAATGAGATTTTTCGAGCAAAAATCACTGGATAGATAACTAATTATTTCAGGGTAAATAAAATGTGAAAAGGTGTCCTCCTCCTGAGATAGTCCGCGTGTTTTCACGGAGCTGCACAGAGCAGATGCTGGTTCTGTTGAATGGGGTAGGTGCCACCGTGGGAGATCCACTCAGATGGACAACCTTGAACTCATTCTGACCACTGACCCACTGATGGCTTTTGACTGATTATCAGTAGTAGACAGCGTGCTTTGGCCTTGTGTCTTGCTGTCTTTGTGTGGGCCAGTCTGTCACAGCTCAGCCAATTTAAAAAAACGAATGTGGAGCACCTGGGGTCCACAGTCCAATGGAAAAGAAGGTCGGGGCATGTGTAATGATGAACATCCACTGACTGAGTGGGCACCAGGATAACTTGACCCCGCTATGACTCATTTTTCAAAGCTAACAGGTATTTTTATTCTTATTACTTTACAATGTGTCACACATCTTTCTGTCTATTTATACTCCGTGTTGATGGGTCTTCACTTGTTAATTCTGAATATTTTGGGCTTGTCTCTCTGTCTGGATCACATCCACTCAGGGCCACAGCCAAGATTTTTGGAGATACTGAGTCGCAGTCCTATAGTTATTGGGAAATATTGAGATTTATTTTAGATTGAGGCAAGCTATTCACCAACCTATATACACATTTTTAACTGAAAAGTAAACATGAGAAGCTGATATTCCTCCAATAAACTTGTTTTTCACTCAAAGTCACTTTTGCCAGGAATGGAACTTGGTGAAATAATTAATATTTTAGGTGCCTTTTTAAGCCAAAAAAATATGACCATTAGTTTATCTGAACACTTAAACATTTTCACTATCATATCAGGGCTTTTTTGTTTACTCTAGCTCATTCAGATCCTGATTATGTTTGCAACGCACACACATACATAACTCAAAATATTATATTATTGTTATATAACATGTTCACTCTTAACAGTGAGTGACCACAATTCATATAGATTTTGCATTACATTACTGTCCAAAGTCTTAGACCACCATTTGGTTGGTTATTCTTAGTAAGTCATATGCATTTTAGTCTGTGGATCAGGAATATTTCACCACACTTAAGTGTCAAGTGTTTGATGTAACCCCCTGTTCCATTTCCACATATGTCAAATGTTTTTATGGTTTGGCTGATTTTCATCATATAAAGAGAGGTTACATAAAATACTTTGGCCTGTACGAGCCATTTAGATTCTTTCGATACCTCCACATATTTCTTGTATTTTGTGCTGTATGCTGCTGAATGAAAACCCTTGTAGATAAATATAGGTGCTATTTATAACCTTGCAAACACAACAAAGGTAAAGGTAGCCTATAGCTGTGTATTTATTGAAATGATACAATGATATGTTAGTAGTAGTTCTAGGGCTGGAGTCCCATGTGGTGAATATTACAGTATGTTTATAAAATCAACAGGATGCATTACAGGTTGATTGCATCATTACAAAATCATTCAGAACAGTCCAAATACATTTAAAAAAACAATTTTCCTCTAATTTAACTTCCAATGGCATAGACATTTTATATCCTGGGTAGAAGCTGTACCTTTTTCTTATTATATGGCGAGATATATGTGTCGTCACTCATTGGCTTTATGATCTAGTAGCTGTAAAGCCTCATCAAATAATTAGGTAAAACATGTTCCTGTTATTAATCACAGTACAGTCTGCTGCTGTTTGTTAGGAAAAACAGAACTAAAACATCACTCAACGGGTGAGGAAGCTGTAAATCACACCTATTAATCCAAGCCTTTGTCTTAAAATCTTAACAGTGGAGTAATTTAAGGATGAACAACTATACAGAATCCAAATAAAACAAATAAAACCTGAATGACTTTTAGAAAAAAGCTTAAATGTCAACTCGCTTCATTATCCACACAGGGAAATTCAGTCTCTGCATTTTATCCATAATACACACAGTACCAAGCATTAGCATTAGCACTTAGCACATTAGCAGCAGTGTGCGTGGACCAAGTCCAGATCTTTATTAGTACTGTGTTGAAGGGCACTGGCAGGAGAATTAACTGTCTACTTATTTGTGATGGTGGGTAAAAATGGAGGACCTAGAGGAATGCCAAGTGGTCCTCAGAGAACAGGCAAAGTCAACATAGAGATTCCAACTGGGAATTCCAACTGGGAATTAAACACGGAACACTGTAGCTGTGAGGCTAAAGTGCTAACCACTCTGCTGTTAGAAAAATCCTTGTCTTATATTGAAAAATTCAACATCAGTTTATGAGACCTGTGGCTTTTTGGAACCAGCACCTAGTGGCCCTCAGTGGTATTACACTTCCACTTTGGTTTCACTTTCAGTCTACGATCCTTCCCCCTTAGATTCCCATTGCAAATATCTATTAGTCAAAACCAGAAGATACAAACATTCCATTATCTCTTCAACCTTTACGCTGCTAAACACCTGTAGGAAAAGGCAACAACAGCTTGCTCAATCAATTAAATATACCTGACACTTTTCTTTCTGATTTTATGCCTTTATCAATTTTTATCTCCTTATTTTCCTTTTTCTTAACTCAGCACTGTTCCTGCCTTTCTGTTGTTTTTATTATCATATTATATTGTTCTGTGTAACTAGGCTTAAGTGTTGTATTATTGATGCTATTTCATCACCAATTGCTCCTCTGGGGAAAAATAAAGCTCTACTTGACTTTATATTATATTTTTAAAGCAATGTGAGTAATAGATTAATTGATCAGTTTTTGTTTTTTTTTCCGGCCTTGCAGTCGGCTGAGGTGTCTGAAAAAGTGGGCGTGTCTCAAGTGCAGTCCACTTTAGATGATGTAAAACATTATGATTGACTTGCATACATGTGATCGTATTAGAGCCAGATGACAGTAATCATAGATCTGCAAAGTCTAGAGAAGTTATGTCTTTAGGAGCGGATGTGGGGTCTGAAAAGGCTAAAGCATAATAAGCGTCTGTGCTTTCTTTTTCCTTACTTTCCTCTGTCAGTAGTTTACCCCCCCCTTTCAGGTTCTCATTCACTCCAAGTCTTCCACATAAGGCAACATGCATCTCCATTTATTTTCACTCTGTAGTCATGTGGCATCCTTTCTCCCATTGTTCATTAGTCAGGTTTGTGTGCCTGCTTGGCTTAGTTTAGGGTTGCGAGGTCCATGGACTTTAAATGGATACAAATAAGCAGAGAAATGGATAAGAGAGTGTGAAGAATCAAGCTGTGTGATGTAACATCCGGGTTTGGAAGACATCCTTGTCTTTTGATCGCACCGACTGAAAACACTTTAGACAGGGTTGTGGACTGAATGCAGGCCTCAATCCCTCTCAGGCTAAAGCACAGAATCTGCCTTATTCCTTTCATTTCTGTCCTTTGGCTCCACACTGTGAGTTTCTTACTCACTGGAAAGCAGAAGAATAAAACAGCAGAGACACAATCTTTGAAAATTCATTTTTATTTGTGAAAATACGTTTGGGCGCACCTTTTGTTCTTGATACATTCTAATTGCTGGAGGCGAGACACATGGGTGCATCCCTGTCTATTACCGACTGTATTTAGATTGTATTTAGAACATTAGAAAATGCTGAGCACCAGAATAAATGGGATAATCTTCCCTCTCTCCATTTCAGTTGAAGCTAGAGAGGGTTAAAACTCTGTGGCAGTATACTGTGCAGAGGAGAGATTGGCTAATCTGTGAAAGCGACTCTGCTGCTCACTAGAATATTATGCTCACTGATTTAATGTCCTCTCTGTCTTTTTCTCCTAGGTAAGCACTTTCTGCTGCTGTGTTGGGGATGGGGGTCGGGTCGCTAGTCGTGGTGGCTGCCTACGAGGCCCGAGATGACTGATTGAGGTGATGTACTGCAGTATGTCCATTCACAACAGAATGGCTGGTAGCATTGATTTCTCAACACACTGACAAGTGAGGAGAGCTTGGGGGGCTAGAAATATAAAGCCCCATGAAGAACTCCACCCTCACACTCTGTTCAGCACTAACTTTGCCGTCCCTTAGGTGAAATTACTTCTGCAGCCTGCTGAAAGATGAAATGCAAACAGACTTGAACATAAAATGAATAAAACTGAAGTCATAAAACACATAAATAAGTAATACACACGCTCAATTCTACCATTTAAGTAAACATAAAATGCAATTTCTACAACATGAGAAAAAGTTGGAGCATTAATAGCCTTCACCACCATCAGTGCTTGTTGCTCCTTATGTCTTGCAGTTAATTATCATCATTTTTACTTATACTTCTCTGACGTTAATGATCATCTGGTTTATTCCATTATAGCTTATGTCAGCACAGTTGTATACTTGAGCCAAACTACAAAACATATAAAGTTTCTGAAAAATACTAACAAATAACTTGCATTATATAATAATGACATATTATATAATACTTAAACCAAGCCACAGTCTTTTCACAACCTTACCCAAGCACTTTTATGGCCCAAACAGAGCTGTAGTGGCAAAGTCTTTTATTTTCGCAGATAGAGTCAGTTTGGTCGATTTTACACACAACACGCACTGGCAGAAGTTGGTGCCTGAAGTGGCTGAAAGTTAATATCAGACTTCGGAACTAGAAATACTGAGATAAAATACTAGCTCAAAAGATCCAAATCATTTTTATAGTTAGTTTGAAGTTTTGTTCCATGTTTTTTGATTCATCTCTCTGTACAATGTTCAGGATTATTTATTTATTTTTTAGTTATTTATTACTTTGACTTAGACACTCAGCTCAAGAGTTATCTGGTTAATAAAAGATGCATTTTCAGTGTCTAAATTTTCTCGAGGAGGGGTAGGGATGACATTGGACAATTAATCATTAAGGGTCATATTTCAGTTAATATTTTTTTCCATTATTATATTGGGCAGATCTGTCATCCACCCCCCGCCAGCTCCTCCATATTGAAGAAAGGCAAACAACGGGACCCTTCAGTGACAAATTACATTCAGAATCCATGCAGCACATACAGATACATATCAGTCATTTGTAGAAACATACAAAGGCAATGTCTTATTCTTGTGACTGGGTTGTTTTGACATTGCTGTGTCTCCAGTTACAATCATTACAACACTGAGCTGTCTTTAAGCTAAAACAATATTCACTGATTCATGCTGACAAGCTGTCATCTCAAAGTTAACACATCTCAAATTTGAGATTCTTCGCTGACTGACAGGACGTTAAAAATTTAAGTTAGGTAAAATGCGGCTCCAGACAGAGGGGTGGGCTTCAAACTGCAGTTAATATTCCAGTACCCCTGCAGTATTGACACTCAGATGGAACTACTTCCACATCAGTGCAGCAGTCAGGCTGTGGTGTGGTCCGCTGAGCCTCCATTATGCATGAGGCCTGACCACCCTTCACCAGCTGTCACCGAGCTGACCACTGAATCCCATCTGGACCCTGGGGGACGTCACTGTGGTCCATCAGGGAAGCTGTAAGATGAGCCCACTGACACGGAAACTCCCACTCCGGTTCCCACTTACTGCAGCCCTCCCTCTACCCCCCCCGGTCAATAACCCCCCCTCCCTCTGAGGATGGGTTTCTCTCGTACTAGGTTCAAAGGTTAGGCTGCTGCTCTGATCTAGTATCTCCAAAGCCATTTTCTCTCTACAAGCGCTGGTTGTTTTTAGTATGAGTTGATGGAAGGGGAATCGTCTAACACGTCTTGTGAATTTTTAAGCTTCATTGTTCTTTGAAAAAAAAAAAAAAAAAAAAGATTTGGACTTTAATCTTTCCACATCGGGTTTTAGGATGAGAATGTATAATCTCGTTTCAGGGCCAATCCTCTCAAAAAGAGTTACCGTCTCTCATCCCCATCTGTATTGATGATGTCATGGCTCTGATAATCACCGTCTGCGTTGCACGTACAGTATTGTCTATTCAGCATGTCTAAAAGTGGCCCTTTGGAGCAGATGGTGCTGGAGGCAGGAGACCAGCCCTTCTCTCACCTCAATCTGGATAGCAGGGCTCATCACTCCCAGCCTGGATGGGATGGAAAAAAGAGTTTGCTCTAGGCAAAACAAAAGGCAGCAACCTTGTGAGCCTGGCAATAAAAACATGCTTTATGTGCTAATGTGTAAAACAGGAAAGAGGATCTCCTTTCATAACTGTTAGCTGTGGGTTCAGGATGGTTGAGGTAAAGGTCCGCCCCCCTTAAAATTCTTCAGGGTGGCATATGTTTGAATAATACCCCAAGGAAGGCTATAGATTAGTGTTAATAAGCACATACATACGGCAAATACGCATTACGCGCAGCCTGTCATCATTGAAACGTCTTAGGAATAATCCTTATCAGACTGCCTTTGTGTTCTAACATCTGATTAAAGAAAATTGAAGGGACTCCTTTATCGCTGCTGCACTGCAGCTGTGCAGCTAATTAGAAATGTGACCAGTTCCTCCAATAAAATATCTCAATTACATTTAGAACATTTAGCAGCAATGAAGTCTTTTGTTGAGCTGTGTGTGTGTATGTGTGTGTGTGTCAGTGTGTATGCTGTGTGCATTTACAGTGTGAGTTTGTGAGTTTCCTGGTGGTAAATATCTAATATGCATCTTCAAAGCTAGATAATCGATGTGTGATAAAACATTTTCAAATTGAATTGCAATATTGACTTGATCCTACTTGAGCGCTTTGTATTCTTGTAAATGGTTTTATTTCACTGCATTTAAGAGGGATTGTGCACTTTAAATAACGCCACATTTACCCGAAGCCTGCGTTTTCTTGCCATTAACCAATAAGTTTGCAGATAAGACTTTACAAGAGCTTATAAAATTTGATTCACTGCTTCAGTTTAGACCGGTCTGCGGTGGATAGAGTGGGCTTTCTTTGAGCTGTATGAGCTAAACCCCAGGGTTGGTTGCAGACTTGGCGCTCAGATCAACACAGATACAGTACGCTCAGGAACGGCATATACAGCCTGATCCTGCATATGTTACTTTAATACAGATATAATTGAATTACACCAATCAAGTTAGTGTGCTCTGCAGTATTATGCGGTATATGCAAATATCAACGAGTATCATGACTGATTCAGTTTTGTTTATCTTTGTTAAGTCACTGACACGCTCATATTTTGCAAACAGACTAACTATTAACCTACATTACTCACCCAGGGAGAGGAGAGCTGTCGGTCCAAATCAAGTGAGAGAATATGTTTCATGCCTGCCAGCTATTGAATCTGAATCCCATTCATAATTTTGTTTCTAATATTAAAGGTCACATTAGCATTTGTGTTGATAAGCAGTCCGTATACCGGGCCTATAGCACTCATGTCTCTGCTGTTGTTGCCGGGTAGATCAAAGTCGGATTGGATAATGAGTTTCCCCGAGGAATCTGCATAATATGTTGAATTTTCTGCATTAATGTACCGTTAGTGATATAAACCAGAAGCAGGAATTAAAACTATGCATGGAAGAAGACTTTTTCAACATTTACATTCACATCACATGTTTGAAATAAGTAAATTCTTGTCATTATGTGAATTAATGGTCAATTAGAGGTTTTAACATATTATTCCTGCATACATTCCCACATTCATTTCATACATTAAGTATTTAGTGCATTGAAGTGTCACACAACTGTAGCGTCTGTCTGCAGTAAAATCTGAATTTTAGATGCACAGGTATGTTTTAGACTAAATTGTGTGCTTCAATACCTTTTTGCAAAGTTTTTCTAGTCCATATCAGTATTTTATGGGTAGTTGGAGTGTGTCAAAGCCTATTCTGGTGCATCATGTTGTTAATGCTTGCTTACTCCACACTGGATAAGAGGGCTCCGACACAATACGAGCATACATTAGGCGAGGAGCTTTGCACAATGTGGACAGATTGCAAGTCCGTAAATGCCTTACACACACAATTCTTTGTACCTATAGCAATGCAGAGTCTCAATTCTGGATCAAACCAACAGAGATACAAGTGGAACAAGCAAACGGCAGTAAGAGGAAACCCACAGCCACTCAGTGAATAGAACCCCCCTAAAACCATCTCTCTGTGTCTTCCAAGAAAACCATTAACCACCTCAAAGACATAGCAGACGACAGGTTAAAGTGGTGCTGTACATCCATCTTTTCGTCAGTCGCCACTTTATTGAAGCAGTGGGGTTGTGCAGACCTGCAGTAACGTCTTGTGTATGTATTTATTGTGTTTGCACTCAAGGTGATGCAGCCGTACAGTAAAACGCAGCCCGTATGTGTGTTTATGTACATGTAAACGCTCCTTCTATTTGTGCCAGTGCATTAGGGTATGTGGTTTTTTTTTTGTTTTTTTCATAAATCCATTTTTGTTGGTTGTCAGCACTAACGCTACTGTCAGCAGCAGTTGATGGAGCTCCACTCTGCTGTAAGACTCTCTGATCTATCAGCTGTGACGTAATGCTCTCCTCAATCACCAGCCCAGGGAACAGTAAATCAGAGTGCTGCTGCTCTGCGTGATGTTAATGTCGGTTTCCCTGCTCGATGCTCAACCGCTAAGCTCATCTACAGTCCAAACAGCACGAGAACACTGGGATGAATGCTGAAGATTTTAATCACGACTAATGACCTCACTTATCAAGGCCATATTAAAAGCACTTAAAGTCAGAAGCTGATTAAACAAAATCAACATTTTACAGACACTGACATCAATGAAACCTGTGAAACCTCATTAGATTTCCTAATAACACATTTAATACTTTGGGGGTTCAACCCAAATAAAAATACTGCAAAACGCAAAATTGTCTTTATGTATGTTCTTTATCACAAGCAAACTAAAAATCTCTACTACACCCTTCTTTGCCGATTAGTCAGGAGGTTCATTTGTGAAAGATGCAAGACAAAAGTTTCGAGCTGTGAGACCATCAGATGGCGCATCAGATGTGCAATTTCTGAAGCCGTGGGCACTCGGGGTAGCACAATGCAACATGCCAACTTGGAAGAGTGAACAGCCAGGTTACAGAGCAGTGTGTGAACAGGGGCAATAAGACACAAGTCAACAGAAGGAGCTTAGCAGGACAGGTGGAACAACCAGCACCCGCTTTTGGAAAAGGTGGCCGTCCATCATAATAAGCAAAAGTCCGTCGACAACAGAATGACAGATTTTTGACGTGACAAGGTTAAAGGGGCAATTTGTAGCATCTCTACTTGCAATTAGCTAAAAAA
>JAPQRQ010000006.1:23896764-23912534 GCA_037367365.1 Apogon talboti | reverse complement strand
ATTAAACATGCACTGGGTCAAATTGACCCGGAACATCATTGCTGTTCCTGACAAATGAACATAACAGGAGGGTTAAACAGTTTAGATCAGTAGATGGTGTAGGTCGGTAATGGATGTTTACTGTAGGTCTTTATGGGTTAGAAGGGCCCAAGAGCCAAATGTGGGCCGGGAGCCACAGGTTTCCTACCCCTTGACATAAAAGAATAATGCATCTGTTTGATTATGCATTAACTTGAAGAACCAATGCAATGTTCATTACAGTATTCAGCATCTTGACTTTTCTTCACTCAGCCTCTTCTCTCATTTCCTCTCTCTCTCTCACCTCACCTGCACCGTTAACCGCAGCATCACACAAAGACGACACAATCTGCACTTCACTGTCATCTGTTTCCTCTGAATTCTTCCTGACAACACGCTACAGTATGTGTCTCATGGTGTTGTACGACTGATACGCTGCTACACGTGACCGTGCTCCACCCGTGGAGAAATAATCACGAAGAGAAAAGGCAGAGGACCATTTGAAACACCTCTCGGGCTGGACCGAGCCAAAGCACACAGAGTAAACAGTCCTCAGACATTACAACTGCTCAGAGAAGGAAACAGTCACATGCACGGCTGTGTTTCTTTCTGGAATATTGGAGAGAAAAATGTTGGAAGTGAATCAGTCAGCAGGGTGGCCTCATGCTCACACTCTAAAACACATGAAATCGACTGTATCTGTGACTGCTTCGGGACAAAATAAAAGCATGAAAACTCCTTCCTGTCAGTCAGCCTGCGTGTCCACCGGGTCAAATGAGTCACACCGGGTCATTCCAGAGTAGACACATGTCATGAGTATATGATGCAGACACAACATAAGGACTGTAATATCAGAACACCCATCATTTGCAGGAGCAGATGTGCTTGACAGGATGTCCCATGTGAGAGTAATAAGCAGAACTGAAACGCCCAAGATGTGTTTTGGTGGATGTGGTGAAGCTGAAATGTCACGCAGTACCTGTTAGCAGAGTCAAATCCTGTACATTTCACTCTTAGTCGAACATATTGACGTCATGAAAGTTTTACAGGAGAACAAGAACATTTGATTGCCTTAAATGAAAGTGAAAAATTCAATCTCAAAGCAGAATGACTCTGTCTTGAACTTTTAGTGAAAACAACCCCCCCCCCGCCCCAAAACAATTCTCATTAGAGTTTTGAGAATAAAAAGCTCTGAAGTCACACCAAAGATGCCTATATAGAGATATGAACTGAATATATTCACACCCCCAGTTCCGCAGATTTGTGTGAGGACTATAGGGAGTAGTGAGTCACTCAGTCTACCCATGGTGAGGGAAATGAACGCCACAATGCCTTTGAGCAAAGCTTCAGAGAGTGATGATATAGGAGGAGAACAGTTACCACTTTTCGAGTCAAAGAAACTAACAACTGTTGTTTTCACCACTGGACACAGCTCTAAATGAAAAGAGTGGCGTTTGATGATGAAATTATAGCTATTCTTCTACATGAGTGAATTCGATTATTATTTATTATGCGACGTTATTATCTTTGCTAAGTTGCCGTTTCTTGATCCACAATTCAGAATAAACTGTGACAGTTCTGACCTTGTTTGGATGATTCCAAACAGATTTTCAGTGCAGCGATTAACAACACAAAGTGTACAGAAAACAGTGAGTTTTATAGTTAATTCCGTCAACGACAGTCTGTGGATATATAGAGTTGAATTTGTGTTGTTTTATGCAGTTTCTCCCTCTTGCTACTATACGTAATCCCTTTAAAACCAGACTCGGTGTGTAAAATGTAAATGACATGATGTTGTAATGTATGGCGTTAATGTCATGCTGCTGTCCATGTAGCAGATCTGACAGCAGAAGAAGATCCATCCAGTTTGATGTGAATATAGTCAGGCATGCTGTCCTGTTTAATTTCATATTTTTGCAAATCAGTCATCAACGTCAGCAACAGAAGTTGAAATGTGATCCGTTCTCTCTTTCATGTCTATTTCATCTTGTTACGTCTTTTATGTAGTTTTGTTTTTTTTTTTTTTACATTGTCATTTGTGATATACACAGATGGGTAAACCCAGCTATTCTTTACGTGTAACTGTCCCCTACATTTAAGTTGAAACATGTATTGATGTTGGGAAGGTGTAAAATGGCATTCCTCTCATATGCATTAAAACTGAAGAAACAGTCCTTTTTAAAATGTAAGGACTAGATAGACGGACAGATACAGAAGTAGAAATAATAAGCTGTCAGGGAAAAAAAAAAAAATCCTCAAATGAATAAGAGATACCTGGGAATTCATAGTTGTATTTTCTTACTTCCTAATGGTGAAGTTACAGTTTTTTGTGCGCACTAAAGAGCTTTGCACGAAATACCTCATTCTGAATGGAGGAAAAATGAATGAACACATCCATCTTGTCACCACTATACTATTTATTATTATGGCATTAGTGCCGCTGCCACATTTCCTTTATCTTCAGGTGGCATTTCTCTCCCGTACGCTTGTATTTCCTCCCTCTTTCTCTTTCATCCAAATGCAAAGAAATGTTAAGGCATTTTTATGTGTTTTTTTTTTTTGCACTAGTTGGCAGTTCTCACTATGCCCAGTTGTATTTCTATTAAAAATCTTCATCTCATCCTCTCTCCATGTGATACTGTTGCACTTTTTTTTTTTCCTTATTATGGTTATTTTCCGTCTTCTTTTGTCTAATGGCTGATAATTGCCTGTAATTGGTGCCAGACGCCACACCAGCCAAAAAAGCTTTATCACACTAAAAACAAACCAAAGTGCTGTTCGGTTTGACCTGCATCTGTTGAGCAACAGTACAATAGTCTCAAAATCGAAGGAGAGTGGATTTATAGACCTATACATACAGTGTTGAGCTGACAAGCAACAGTTTGTATTCGAAGTCCAGGGAAATTATGTGTAGGAAGTGAGTGCCACCACCACTTCACCATCTGAGCATGGCTGCTGAATATAATGAAACACAATGAGTAAAGCTTAACTACAGGACTGGTACAAGAGGCAGCAATAAGTGACTGTAGAAAAAGGGACTTGTGAGCTGATGGGCAGCAGCTGAAAATGGTGAAAGCGCAGGTAAAATCCAGCAGGTCCTTCTATGGAGCAGTGGGAGAAATTAGGAAACCATGGACAGGTAGCAGAGAGAGGAGGAAATGCAGGCGCAGAGTTGACACTTAGCATCCCTGACCTCATTTGTCATGTTCCCTTTCTTTTGTCAGGTATGGCCATGTGTGATACGCAGCTGTATTCCTAAATATACAATAGAATGCCCAGAAACAGCTGAACTGAGCTGTGCACTAAGGTAACCACAATTATTTTGTTAGAAAACCAGCACAATAGCTGTGTGCTTCAGCAGCAACACACAGTGCGTGTTGGACTCCTTTAAATCCCAAAACATTTCATTTCAGAGCTCTTTAAAAACATTAAACTTTATAGCCAGGAGGCAACGGAGAATTATCCAATTTCAAGCCATCACATATTGTACCATAACACCCACACCACAGTGTATGGTTTGCACATGTTAGCTGATCTGTGGAGCACAGTTAATGCAATCAACCATGATTTTGGAGTAAAAATGTTATCAACGTTTCCTCAGGGCAGCAAGGTCAGATGCATCTTCACAATCCAAAAGATAAATGGATCAGGTTTCCGCGCCACATGCAGTTCAGGGTCTAGCCTGCCAGCAGCCACATAAACATAGGCTTTCGGCCTTAAACACAGGTTGCTCGGTCTAGTGACGCTTGTCAAAACACAAAATGTCTCCAAGCTAAGGGAGTGGTTTGACATGATCGATGGACACTGAAGGGGACATAACCATAGATTCACTTGAGTGACCTGCAGATTTCTTCCCTTCGTGCTTTGTGGGTCACAGTAAATGCAACATGCTTCTGCATCCGTGATTGTGGGATTAGATTAAATTGTCACCTGTGGTAGCCCTGGTTTTTGAAAGAAGCACTAGCTCCACACAGGTGCTTATGGAGAGGAAAGACCGTCTGCAGCCTCCATGTGACAAATTTGCACATCAAAGTGCGATTTTAAATGGGATACCATATACAGTGTAGCTTCATTTTCCTGCCCTGGATCTAAAAGATTGTGGCGAGTGAATACCCCTCATGTGTTTGTATCCATTTGACTTGTTGTCATTGCAACAGGTGTTACCTGCAGATAAAATGTGGAGTGAGAAATATGATTTTCAGTTGAAGGATAGACATTTCTTATCTGAGATAACCACTTTACATTTGTCATAACCTGTCTCTACCCCTGAGTTCAGCTGTTACTAAAACTGCATGCTTGTGTGTGTATGTGTGTGTTTTTGAGACATGCATATACAGGCTGTGTGGTTTTGTGGCGTATTCACTCAATGGGGTACAAACCAATTATTGTGTGAGGGGTGGGAAATGTTTGGTTTTGGATGGAAAATACGATTTAATCTGTTGTATAGACATAAGCACTATATCAAACCCTCACAGGCTGTCAGCACTGCGAGACAATATGAATGTTTGCGTGTAATATATTGTCACATGTTTTATATTATACTTATAAGTCGCCCCACGAATTAAAAACAAATCCAGATCACACCAGAATTGCATTTGCAATTTCAATATTCACACTTCTTTTCCCCTTGATTGTGATGCTGATTATAAGGCTGTTTTGGTACCACATCCAACCCTCTGTGCCCTTCACACAGTGTATTATGCCCGAAATGGTTGTAATGTTAAGATTAATGGATGTTTCTTGACTCATACACAGGAGACAAGGCCTTGATTCCCATGAGTATGGCACGTGCTCTTCTTTTATCACTGAAGTTGCAGTTTGATAAAATTTTACACGCCAAAACTGCTTGGTTAGGGTTTTTTCGTTTGTTTGTTAGGAGAGGTCACCACAAAGTAATCGTACAAAGGGCACCCAAATGCTCAGTGTCAGCTGTTTTATTATTTATTTATTTTATTCTTCTTCCTTGAAATTATATCCAAATTTATTCCAACAAACAAAAATTGGCCATTTGTTTTAATTTAGGCAAATTATCCCATATGGCATGTGGGTGTAGCAGGGTTAAACCCAGTTAAAATAATAACACTGCATAATTAATTTAGGAGTCAATATTTTTTTTCTGTTTAATAGTGACTCATTTGTGTTGTGTTTTTTAACACCAGTTGTTGCCACCAAATGTTTGCTTTGATAACTTTCCTGTGAGCAGGTTACTGATCCAAACTCTCAGCACTTCCAGCCACTGAGGCCTGGAAGAGATTTGTTCCTGAAATCTCAAAATCAAGGAGGAGCAAAGCAGAACATGAAGACGAAGTAACCTCTCAGCAAGGTATTTGGAGAGGCATAATCCTACGGGCTGGTCTGTTGGTGCTACTTATAGAAATATTGGCACTGGTTCCTTTCTGTTTATAAAGCTGGCGGGCCCCAGAGCATGGGGCGGAGACTGTGGAGATCTCTGATATTTGGCAAAGTCAACAGTGGTAACAGGAGGATACTTCATCATAGTCACAGTCACTGTCAGGTATCTGAGACCTTGCCAGCTTTTTCAATTTCTTCTGGCCTTATAGCAATTTGCTAAGCTGAGAGAAAGCAGTTGAATGGCAATGTGAGTGTAAAATTATTTGTATAACACAGAGGAGGGAGTGACCTAAACCGGACTGAAGGACACCCGTAGAGATATAAGCAATCATACAGTTTGAGGTGCTATTTTGCATGGCTGCCTCTGGAGAAATGTGTCTAAGTTGCTTTGAGAAGGTCACCAGATGGCATGAAAGTCACCAGCTATTACCCACGACACTCTGGGAGCCTGTTTAGTGGAACTGGTGTTCACTTTCCAGTGTGAAAGTGGATGTATTATCAGGATATTTAAAAGGGGCTTCAGTTTTGGGAAGTAAAGAGCCCAAGTAATGGATGAGTTCACCTATTTTAGGTGTATTGTTTAGTAACAAAAACATTATGCCACTTACCTGAAGTGGTATTTATGCAGATAGTTCTGGTCTTATGTGCTTCAGTTTTGAGATATATGCATTTTTATGCTAATTTTCAATACAGTGTGCATTGAAAATATAATAGAAGTATAGTGGAACACATTAAAACCTTTTTAATGAATGAAGATGTAAAATATTATTCATTAACTATTTCGATAATTGAATAAACATCTCAGTAATTTTCAGACAAAGACGCCACTTATTCCTGCTGTGTTATAATATGCAGAATATATTTTCTAGACACAAAAGGTCTCATTATTTGATTATATCATCTTTATCCCAGGATAATTCCATTGGGCTTTTCCTCCTTTAATGATGATTAATTTATCAATCGAGAATAATCATTACATTTATCAAAACTGGAAATAATTGTTTAGTTGCACCCTAAGGACAAGAAGAAAAGAACCAAAAAAAAAAACTAAAATCCTGTCTTTATGTTAGATATCAATAGATACTGTATACACTGTATGTTTTTACTACATTTTATTTATTGTTTTAATAACCTCACACCCTTCAGGTTGAATGATAGCAGCTATGTACAAAGAATATGAGTGTTTGTTTGCCAGATCAACCCATCCCTCCCACATCCACCCTCCACTTTGAAAAGCCCACCCTCCCATCGACCACAAACAACCATCCCACCCACTCCTCTACCCACAAACAACCCTCTCAGGTCAGACCATTAGTTATTTCACTGTATGCCGCTAGAAAAAGAAATAAAATAGAATATAAGGGAAAAATACACAAGAATACAAAGTAGGATTAGACAAAAAAAAAAGAAAGAAAAATGAAATGTATGCATAGAGGGAATAGCTAAGAACATTATTTATTTTATCTTGTGTGAACCAGATATTTTTTAACCATTTAGTGACGCGCTCTGACTGTGTTTACCAGTTCGGATCGTACACTTTGGTAATTCTTCATGCAGTCGCAGGATGGCTTCAGATGGCAGCGTCAGGATAAGTGCAGTTCACTCGGAGCATGTCAAACAGAGGTATCGGGATAATGGATTTCCTGTGTGTCCCCGTGGGTTGTTTCACTATCGACAGGAGAGTGGCTCAAGTCCTGCCATTCGCAAACTGGGGAGCAGATAACACGGGGAATGAGAGCAGAAGGTGCCAGAGTTCACCTGTCACTCGGGCTTTGCTTCCAAATTGCTGCTGTTGATTTAACTGATTGGAGACAGGCCCACTTAAACAAAACAGAGTGTGGGCTTCCCGCTGAGAGTGTTACAGAGACAAAACACGTTGGTATAGCAGACCTATTGTTTACTCTAACATGGCAGACGTGACCTTTAGTGAGCGTTTCAAATAACCAGTGGGACCTGACAGAGACTAAGTCGGGCTAAGGAGAGGAAGTTCCTGCTAGTGCTGACATTACCGGCCATCTGTTTTAACTAGACGACAGGGAGGCCCGTAATGGAACGGCCACTTAACAGCTCCAGGAATTATTTATAGCCGTGTAAGGTGGGTTAAAAACGTTAAGCTGTTACCTTTGTGTTCAGTTTTTCCACTTCAGTAGATCATTTTGGTTTTATTTGTCAGATCTGAAGTGTCACAGATCTCCACTCCAGATTTATTGAAGGATTATCCTCTCAATACATTTAATTATCTTTTCACTAAAATGTCTAACATATAGAATATTCTTAAATATGTTCACTTAACACAAAAAACATAGTCTTCAAACCCTCACTTATAAAACCCCAGGGAGAATTAAAAGAAACACATGTATGGATTATTCTATTATGAAACTAATTGCAGATAATTAAGTGGTTCATTAACAGATGAATGGGTCTGTTAATTTCAGGTTTTTCTAAAATACATTCCTTCATATTTTTTTAAGTAAATTTTCTGATTATACCATTATTATTTAAGATGTTTTTTTTATGTTAGAGGGTGTTAAAGAATAAAGATATGTACTTGCAAACTCGTCTCGTACACTGATTGAGTTTGTCAGATCCCAGTTGAATTAAATAAAATGATCCACTTTTTTACTTTAGTGCTTTGGAGAATTAAAATTCATACTTTGCACTCCCTACCAACAACAAGTTGAGAATTTTGCAAAACTAACAGCAGGATGTTCTGTGATCCCTGCTGCAGTTAAAATGGCAGCAAAGTGACAGATTGCAGCTTTAAGATGTGTTTTTATCACTGCATTGGATTTGGGGGAAATTTAATTGGTCACATTTTCAGTGCTGCATTAAGCTTTTCTTACAGATGGGCACGGCTAACTCTTACTGTTTTTGTTTTGTGACTCTGTATCTTTTATGGCTGTGTGTAATCAGACTGCTGTCCTTCTTGGGATTAATAATAGCTGTGATTTCACGAGGTGCTACTGTATCAGCATGGCTGTGCTCCAAAATGTCATTTGGCCAGAGAGCATGAACCAGCAGCAGAATGAATGACTGTATATCCCATTACCCCCGGTGCTGGGTTTGCATTTTGTCCTCGCTCATGGAGCTAAACTGAAGGGTATTTCGAGAGAAAAAACGATGAGAATTTCATTATTGCTAAAGGAAACAGTGTGAGATTTCTTCTCCCTAACACCCTACTGATTTACGTCTGGCCTTATGTTTAAATGAGAATGAAAGCTTGTGAAATACTAGTTATTGCTGGATGCGCAGCTCGCAGCAGGACTAATGTAATGACATGTTAAGAATCAGAGTGGAGAGTTCGGACCTGCAGGATAGCAGAGTGACCTCAGCCCAGCTAAGTGATGGTCTCAGCTCGGCTCCATCTGCCCATTGTGTTTGCCCTTGGCAACCCAACATAGTTGCTGGTGTTGGAGAGTTAATGAGGACTGCGGAAAGGTTAAGTAAACAGGAGGGGCCAGCCTAACAGGAAAATTACTACTGCCATCATCACCAACCGTATCTGAGCAGAGCTCGGGCTGCGCTCATCACTATGTCATTCATCAGCTCTGATTTTAATGATGCGTGGGTAATATTGAACTGTAGATTACAGCCGCACAGCAGAAGAACATACTTTAAATTCAGTCCGTCTCAAAGTCTGTGCTTCGGAGGATGTAAAACCTGATCCCATTTCCCTCTCTTTTGAAGAATATAACATATATGAGTGGAGAAAAGTGGACATTTTCGGCCTTGCCATCTCTCATGGTTGTGAACTGCTCCTTGGAGCTGCTCCTCAGGGCAAACACAGGCTGCCGACTCCCTACATACCATGATGGATGATGGGATTGTTATTCAGCATTCCTAGGCTCCGCTCGGCTGCCAAGCTGCTGTCTCCTCCGATGGCCATTGTTCTCCGGTCGGCTGGAAGAGTCACCTTTATCCGATTGAAATAAATGAGATATACTCAAACTGAGACATTAATTACAAAGTTTATCTCCCGGCTAAAGTACACTAATAAAGGACTCTAATAAGGCATCCATCATAGCTAGACTCTGTGGATGTGGCTAAGGGCGCTGGCCAGAGGTCACCCAGTTTGATGAATGACAGTCATGTATGATGCTACAAAAGACAGTACAAATCTCAGCCTCCCTCCCGCTGATACTAGCACTACGTTTACAAAATATGTACACATACGAGGCCATTTTGATCCTGTAACAGATTATTTACTGCAATTCTTTGCTATAAAATATAATTATAACATAACCTTATTGTTGCCTTAGATTTGGCCTGTCCAGTGTTCCCCACTGAGATACCACGCACCTCTATGATCCCAGCCAATGTTTGCTTGTCAACACACAACTATACTATTTTTGTGCGCTTGCCTACAGACAATTATGACAAATGTGCAGTCTGCGCTGCAGGCAGTGACTGCTGACTGCTGCCGGCAACACTGCTGGCTACAGTAAGATAAAGATAAAGTGAAAGAAATAACCAGTGCCAACAGGACCAAGAGAGTAGTTTACAATTGATTAAGCTTTGTTGTAACCTAACCCTACGGCACAGGATGACCCTTATAAAACTGTTGTGCTTTCCAGTTAGATTTAAAACCTGAATTTGGCATCCTGTCACAGAAGTACTTTTGTCCCCGTGCTCCGCTGCTGTCTACAACTGGCTTTGAGCAATGTTATCTTCAGCCACATGTGACCGTAGAAGCGGCTGGAAAGGTTCGCAGAGGCTGAACCCTCTAGTTGTACATGATGCCTGCTTCACGCCAAATGATGCATTCAGTTTCTTAAGAGACCATGAGGGCAGCCCATCAAGTCACAGATGCATACGGATGTTTTCATGCCGGATTTTTATATATGTGTATCGTGCTGTGAATGGGCTCAAAATAGGCTGGAAGTGGACATCTGTTAATGACTGTTATTTACATTCCCCTTCATCTTTAGAGCCTATTTCCATGTAGATTCACAGCTGTTTCTTTTTGTTTTAATGTAAATTTCGGGGGGGGGTTTGCAGTCAAGACACTTTACACTTGGATCACAGGTGAAGTTTAACATAATTACAAGTGTATCTCAAAAGAACACGAAGAGAAACTCGGATCTAATCGCAGGTGCAGCGAAAAGTTTCTTGGCAGCGAAAGTTTTACAGCTGTACTTTTAAAAAGCCACTCAATCTTTAGGGAGATACGGGATATTTTTATGAAGTCGGATATAGATTTTTTTTCAAAAGCATATACTTTATATAAGGCGTTAAAAGGGACACTTGTATGCTCTACTTAGTCTTAAGAGTTTTTTTTTTTTCTTCGTGTACAGAGAAGCAAATTGTCCATGCAGTGCAATTTTAGTGACCATATTGTGGCTTTTGGCAGTGACTCAGAATGACTGTCTGACATCTCCACTGCTGCTCTGCTCTGCTAAGATTGCACCAGCTGTCGCCCGTTTGCTTTCTAATGTCTTCTTTGTTAACATTTTATCAGCTGTCTGATAACGGCGTAACTGGAGGGCAGGCTCCCTCCAGCACTGGACTACAATGACACAGAGGATGTTTAGCAAAGATCTACTGTATGCATGAATCAGACTGACGTAGACAAGAACAGACACGTTAGTAATAAAAACTGAAGTATTTATAATAAATTAAATGCAAGATGTGTAGGATATTTATATAGAAGACAGCATAACTAAGTCATTAGATTTTAATGGTCAAATTTCAATTTTAAAAGCCCCATTAGCACAAGTGCATATTCATATCTGATATTACGTGACGACATTTTTAGAAACAGAAACAGATGGAGCATGAACTGTTATTAGTAAACATAAGGCAGTCCCTTTGACAAGAATTAAAGCAAACTGTTTGAGGTCTTTAATAATGAAACAGGTGTCCTCTGCATGTCATGCATCATACAAACATAAAAGCTCATTCATCAGCGAGAAAAATGACCAGCATACTCAAGTCACAATATGCAAAACAGCAGCTTCTCCTCATATGCAAAACAGCTCTTTTTACTCCTTAAGATCTATTATTCACTTTCTTGCTTGCATATCCAATTACTAAATGAGCTTGCTTCATTCCAACGACTCTAAAAAACTCTTCATGGAAAAAACTCCATAGAGCAATTAGTAACACCAGAGGGTAACATGGCTTGTCTCCTTGTTGCTCTCGTATTGTCTGCCTTTGGTGTCACTAATCGCTAAATCTGTGCACTGATCACCCATTTTAATTTAATCGTGCCTCTATCCAAGTACAGAATAAGCTACATACACTATTTGTGAACCAACACCCTACACAAGTGACTGCTTCCTGTGCTGTATACTGTATGTAATTGCTTCATGTAGTTGCTAGTTAAAGGTCTCAAGTTTTGGCAGAGAATCACAGGAGATAAACAGCCTATATAATGATGATATCCTGCTGTTTAGTTGGACTGTGGACATGTGGCTGATTGGAAAAGACAGTCCTTCGCTGTAAAATGAAAATAATGTTACAGGAGCTTGTTCCTTCCCCTCACTGCAGCAGAAGTTCACCCCTGCAGGCTGACCAAAGCTCTGTGGTTTGCCCAGGGCAAGCTGTCTTGCTCCTGCCTCTGCGGCTCATCTGTCATTGGCCAGACCTAAAGCTGCTGGATCTTTGCCTGAAGACTTTTAAAACTCTCTGGCGAGAGGTCATACATTGAATTAGAAAGCCAGTGGGGGAAATATCTTGGTGCTGGAGCAAAAGCAAGTATTAAACTGTGTTTCTGTGGCAGCAGTGCCTCAAGCATTGCTTGCCCTGTCAGTCTGGACTTGGCCTGTCATGTGCGGCTACAGTTTATTTCCAAGGAAAATACATTAAAATATTAGGGTTGAGTTCGTATTTCTAGTATGAACTTAACTGATATCTCAAGTTGGTGTTGATTCAGTGGTTTGTTTTTTCTTCTTCTTCAGAGACAGAGGCACTTGTATTATGTAGATTATTGTGAGTTTAACAGTTTCCCAAGCTGATAGCGATCAAAATGATTCACAGAATAATAAACCGCATCATAAAACTAACAAGCAGCTAAAATGTTTGAAAGCACATGCCTCTTCCCCAGCAGCATCTCTCCACTTCAAATGCTGAAGTGTTTGTCATTCAGCTTAATAAGGTGGCCTCAATGGGGAACACCACACCATCACCCTCCGAATGGAGAGCTGGGGTTGGGGTTATGGAGGGTTTATGACGGCATTTTCCACATCTACAGTAAATTGATTTGCATAGGACTGCACATGAGTGGAGATGTGGGAATTAGTTTGTTACAAAAGCTCTCTGCTGAAGTTTCATGAGTTTTCTTTGCAGGATGTGGTCGTATAAACGGAGATGAGTTTGGGCATTCAGAGGAATACACCTGTTTTACATACTAAACATAGTCAATGGAAGGGAAAAACAGATTTTGATATTCTGATAAAACACAGACACACAAATCTAATCTTTGTGTTGTGGAAAATCGTACTTTGCTGCAGGTATAAAACATTAGATTACATAATCTTAAAAAATAAATGGAAACTGCAACAAACACTCTTCTTTTCTGGAATGTATATGATAGGGACAATGTATAAAGACTGTTAGAATTAAATACAATGCAGCCAATGCAGAGTATAAGACCTCTAGTTGTACATAATTGTGCAGACTGTGATTATGTTTTAGATTTTCAGAAACAACACTAATACAACATGTATGAGGTGTGGGAATGAACACACACTTTTACACAGATCAAGACAGAAAACTTAATAAATAATATTACAGTTTAGATGAACAACAGCAAACCACAACTGAACAGAGTGAACTGACAGTGAAGACCGATGGCAAGACAAGAACATTATACATTTCTCATTCTTTAATCTGCAGGTTTGCACCCAGATTTGACCCTTTTTTCAGCTGAAATTTCTGCTACTTTTAATGAAAACGTGCACACTCTCCACTCACTCTTTCTCTTGGACTCTTATATTTTAAACTCATTCGACTCAATATTTCTGGTACAAGGCCATTCACACACTTCAAGATCAATATAATAGGTGCGAAATTTATAAAATTCTGTATTTTTTTCTGAGCTTTACAGAGTTGTCAATGAAAGAAAAATACTTGGAATTAAGTTAGAAAATGACTATAATTACTGAAATCGTTTTTTGTAAAATATTCAGAATTTGGTTCAAACTATAATTTTGATTTGAGATTAATTAACATATTAACATATTAATATGAGATGTCTTACTTTATTTCAACTTAATATTTTAATTTGGTTAAATGTAATATTTATTATTATACCCAACTAAAGTAAAGTATTTAATATTAACTGACTTTACTTTTGTAACAAGCAATTTTATAAATTATTACTAAGTTAAATATCTGATTCACTGAAGTCTAATTTTTCTGTGGTCACGGGCTAAACTGTAATGTAAATCAGGAGAATGTTTTTCTCTTTTTACACCTTTGATTTAACTAAATAAAAGTTATGTTGATTTAATGTAAAAATAGAATTTCACACAGATCATAAACATTTTATTGACACAGAAATAAATAGTCACATCAAAATGGCCTAATATGTTTTTTAGTGACTTGAAATAGTTTTGTTGCTTTTTGTGTTTCCTGACCGCAGATGGTTACGCAATATAACTGATGCAATAAAACCATAAAGTCATACATATTACACTACAAACATAATACACACTGATGATGTTTGTTTACTTTCTATCTCTTCATATCAATAGTCACTGTTTGAAGAAAATATATTTCACTACTGATTACACAATACATGACCTTAAAACACTCTACCTTTTGTTATGTCATCTCCCTGTCCTCAATGAGCACCTGGTTTTGCCTATATCGCTACAACTTTAAGCCCTTTTTTGTGCTTCTGACCCAGCGCAGCGCTCACTGTTGACATTTTCCTTCAATATCGTATTAGATTTTGTTGGAAGAACTCAACAGCTTCACACATAGAAACGTCAATTTGTTCACAGTATTCAACACAACAGGCGTTGATTGATCTGCTTTACACACTCTGTGTCATCTTTATAAAAACAGATAAACAGCTGCCACTTCACGGGTTGATAATAAGACCGACTTCATATTTCATCTGAACTTTATGGTATGTGGTTATACATGAATTTTATTAACCTTGGAAATCTAAAAATCCAAATAAATGCACTAAAATGATGAAAATATAAATACAGATTGTAGGACTTCACATTCCTGTTGATTTTAAATATGATAGAAATGTTTGTGTGAGTTGTTTTTTTTTTTGTTTTTTTTAGAAATGATCTGCTTCAGAGATTAAATGTGTTAAATGTTACATATTTCAATATGATTAACTGGAAAACAATTGACAAAAGTGCTGGTTTGCTGACGTTTTCAAGGTAAATGATAAAGTGTTATTACACATATATATTGGTTTATGTACATTTATACAATAGATTTATAAATCTTCCACTAGATAGAACCTGTAAAGTGAATGTACTGTAATGTGCAGACAATGTTTGGAAGTAGATCTGGTAGCTCTGAGACCAATATTCTTTTTGAGTAAAACCCATTCTCTTGTTAATTTTCACATTTTGACCCAAGACTGTATCTTGGAAACTTCAGCCAACCATCACTTTTGACTTGATTTTTCTTTATCAGTGACTCACACCTGGTAAAATTTCACTAATTTTATTCTGGAAGCATTTTACTCGTAGCCCAGTATAATTAAGCATGATAAATGGCAGTTAACAGTTACTTGTGGTTCAAAATGATTATATTTGATCAGAATGTGACAAATATTTCAGAAATGTACAGGTAGATCATTTTAAACAATTATAATAAGGTGGAAATTAACATTAATGTAAATTTAAAAGAAACTCTGAAGTGTAGATGACAATTTACATACAGTTAATGCTGTACACAAAAAAAACCCAAAACATTTTTACAATGATATTCATTGCAATGTAAAATTATACAGTGAAATTTATATCATGGTTTTGAAGCCCAGCTGTCTGCCCGAAAGTTCTGAATCGATGCGTCACACAATAGTGCCACCTAACCTGGGAGTCACTCTCAATGTGTAATATATAAAAATAGAGACAAAAACTACAAAAAAAATGATGAAGACTCAATTTTGGCTTTCTATTCTCCACATCAAGTTTAAAATCAGTGAACACAGATGGAAATAAAGCTGTGTGAATTTACAGCTCTGCAGAAGAACATTTTGTTTTTACTTAGTGCATGATGAAGTGCATTTTTAATACGCTCCACATAATAAAAATGGCAGCAGAAAATGTTGTGTTTTTTACCTGCTTGTGGATTGGTTCTGTCGTAAATTAAAGGAAGCAACACACAAAGAAAGCAAAAACAGATTTGCCTAAAAGAGAATAAAAGTAGAACTCAACCAAAGACAAAACAAGTCAGGGTTCATTTCTGTAGCAAAAGGAACCCCC
>JAPQRQ010000006.1:23867083-23888352 GCA_037367365.1 Apogon talboti | reverse complement strand
TATATATATAAAAATATATAAAACACTCTACAGCTATTTGTACAATATGTACTAGACAATATATTATCAATATTATAATTAAGAAATATATAAGTGTGGAAGGCTATTGTGTAATTATAATTATGAGGTTATATGGTGGACTTAAAAATATTGAGATATTGTCAAATTTTATGGGAGTCTGAACACTTTTTTCCACTACTGTTGAACATAAATGTTAACAGCAACGTTACTGTTGTTTGTTGTTTATTTGTTTACTAATTACTGTTTGTCAGTATCCAAAAGTTAGTTTTACAGTGAACTGAACAGCTCGTCAGAAGTAGTTTATAAACCCAGTAGCATCGATATTGCTCATCTGTTGAGAAATAAGAATGTTATTTCCAGACAAATCTAACATCAAATAATCAGCAAATAATTTATGAAGCCAGCGGGTGTCTGTGTGAGTCTGTGTTTATTACAATCACAGGAAGTGGTCTGTTCTGACTTTGCACCATAGATACACTAGGGCTCTGTGGGAAACACTATATGCTGAATAAGGACTATTATGAGAACATACTGAGCATCCATAGCTATATGATCTAGAGGTTAAGTCATGGGTTATATAAGGTGAACATACAGGGACACAGAAATGGTAAAAAAACACAGAAGACTGGAATCAGATGTTTTCTGCTATTTTCTGAAATTCCTGTGGATGTCCTACAGAATGACAGACGTGACTTCAGATCAGCATTTTCTGATCTGATGCTGTTATCGCCTGTGTCATTGTGATTTCGTTCCTTCCAAAGTCATTACAAACTACCTTTGCAGAATGGCTTCCTGAGTTGTTTTGAGTTTAACTTTGTGGCTCTGTCACAACACAAAACAAAGTCATAACATCTACAGCCGCTGAGGGGGTTTTCATCACTTCACTGTACACGTATGTTGTTTTTACTGACTGATGCGGTCATTTATTTTAGCGTCTGTATTTGATGCCAGGACAAAACAATGTTCTAAAATTAAAGCATGGAATAAAACTATAATAATATGAAATATTAATGAGACAGGACTCGGTTTTGTGGATTTGTTAAAAGTAAGCGTCTGCCTATTTAGACGTTCTGAAGACGCTGGTTGATCTGCTGTAAAACTGAACCACTGGAAGTTAAATTTAGCAGCACACCGTCCTTAAAAATAGATGCACAATAAAAGGCAGTGTTTTGGCAAAAGCACAAGACTTGAACTTTAGCTTGTGTCATTTATTTATACAGCAACATGGACCCCTTTGCAAGCATACCATTTGTAGTGAGAAGAGAGTACATTACATTAATCTGACTAATGAGCTATCACATTGAATAAATAAATCTACAAGAACAATCATGTATTTTAATAAGAAATGCTAAAGGCCACGCAGATGAAAAATTACCTCTCAAAAGTCTTGGCCTATAGAATAAATCTGACTTCCCTGTTTTGTTGACACGTGGGAGCCATGTGAAGTTGATTTTAATAATTGATCACCAGAAAGTGCTGGGAGAGAGCTTTGCTGATAAGCAAAAGAATAGGTTTTTGTGTTTGAATCACAGCATCCTATCGATCCTCTTTGAATAACGCTTAGTGGAAGAGTCACAGACTTAGGGATTATTTATGGATCCTTCTTGACCTTAGCATTTCCCTTGGAGATTGTGTTTAAGGCTATGAAATTGACTGCCAAATCTGCACGCGTACAATGGATAAATCTAAAGTGACAGCAATAATCAGAGTGGAGAGATTAGCAGTTCCCAGCTTGATATTTTTTTTTTTATCCCACACAGACATATATCATCATCAGTAACACCTAAGGTGGAGCAGCTTCACCTGCGGGGCGGTCGCTTTTAGCTCGTAATGTTTTTGCGACACAATTCTCATTTGTCACCTTTGGTCCATCAACACTGCTTTGCTTAAAAAGGCGACAGCACTGAAAATATAGTGAATATTTCAGAGATAGAGTTTGACTTTGTGTTATATTTGGACCGTCTCTGCGTTCTCAACGTACATATTATTGTGGGAGATAATCCTGGCCTTCTTTCTGGCTTCAAAGTCAGTGTGAAGCCTTTATATACAGCGAAATAAAAGAAATTATAAAGCATAATAGTTGAACTTTTTAGCGGCTTGACATAAATATTCACACTTTTTCTTCTCTTGTGTTTGTCCACAAAGGAACCCATTCTGTTTTTTCTCCCTCTTTGTTGTTATGTAATTCTCTTTGCTTGCCTCACTTGTCTGTGCGCACAATCTGCTGATTTTTGGGTTGAAATGAAGATGCCCAGAGACAAAATGGTTTAAAGATTTATTTTATAGAGTGGACTGTATCTGCCCGCTGTGCCAAACTAATATGGAGCAGTTTGAGAGAGCAATCAAATGAAAATGGAAATTTGAGCAGCTTAAAGACGAAGCTCATTTTTCCCTTAAGAGCTTGCGACCGTTCTGCCAAAATGTGTGATTTTCTTTTTCACTGCAACTGTTCCGAGGGTATACTGGCTGATGTTCACAGCCTCCTTCTGTTATACATTGTTTACACTTTTACTGTGATGCTGGAGATTACTATACATGACAACAGTGTTCTCTTATAATTTACTGTGTATCGTGTGATATTAAGTTTTTTCACATTAAAGGAAAAATCTCACCCACAAACACATATGTTAAATACTTGTTTATGCAACATCAAGCATTTATTTGCTGTTTTCCTAAACTTTTAGCAAACTTCTCTTCCATTGTTAAAAGAAATAAATAAAACGGTCTTTGAAGGTACAGTTCCTTCTCCGGTTTATTTAGAGGTAAGGTAGTTCGCTTTTTAAAGCTACACCTTTCAACACAACCGACTGAGGCAACAAATTCAAAGACTCTGGAGGCAGAGACAAAGAACTGAAGTGATGAAAGAATGAGACACGAGAAACAGCGACGAGAGGAAGATGCCAGCCAACAGGATAGCTGTGACTCTGAACCAGCTGCTGATCTGTAATGACACTGATGTATTCACAGGATTATCCTTGTATATGTGTAGATGCTTCTTCCTCTCGTGCTGAATCGAAACCGACAAAGTAGTTACAAACTATTTATGTGAGAAATACATGCAGTTGTACATTTTGTTCAGTGCAACAGAGTTCAGTTGAATATTAATGAATCACCCATTGCCTGTGCGTGTCTGTATATTCAACCAGGGGCTGGGTGTGAATGTTAATATGCCGTTGTGGGGACCGAGTATTAGCAGTGGATTACAGGTGACTAGCAGGCTTCTGAATCTCCTTCCTGTGATACCCTTTGAATGTGTTCACTCCCTTTGAAGTGATGTCAGTTTTAAAATATCTCAGCTCTTTTATGTTTAACCACGGGTGTTTGCGTTCAAGGATCCTTCTCTTTTTTTTTAGGGAAGGAGATGAAAGCATCACAACAGTCAGCATCCATCAAAGAGCAAAAAAAGTCTGGGAAAAGTCCTGCACATAACGAAGCATGACTTGTTAAAACACAACGTGAACGCCGGTTGAAGCGTTGTTGTGTCTGCGCCGGGTGATTAGGGCGCGGCAGAGGGTTAAAAAGTTGAATGACAGGCAGATCCTGACAGTGCTCTGTCACTGAATTTGATTGACTGATGGTGTGTTTTGCAGCCGTAATGAGCTTTACAGTATGTGTGTAATGTGCCAGGAGCTGATTCGTATGCTGGATGAGCGAGCTAATTGTTCACAGTGCATATTCCTCCAGTCCCATGGCTCCTCTGATTTGGCTTCATTTAGCCTTTATTTTACCTCATTATACCAGCCTGTGTTATTGCCAGGTTGTATATGTGCTATTCTGCATTGTTGAAATTGACTATGGTAATTTAATTTAAAAAATCAACTGCGGCAGTCCTCACCTCTCAAACACAAAACAGGTGCAATTTTCAACTGATGGTTTTTGAAAGGTGAAATATATTTGAGTATTTTTTTTTTTTTACTGCAAGATGAACTCAATTGACTCAAATTGAATTTGTGTGGAAAAAAATATCCACCTGCCATTGTATTTTATTGCTTTTTTACAACAAGCTGCCTGAAAACCCTTTTATTAATTCCTCATATTGCAGTAAAAAGCCGAATCCCAAGTTGAAGTTGCCAAATGAGCTGTGCTTCTTTTCACCTTGTAAACAAATCAAATGTGGGGAGCAGTTGTGGGGCCATTTTATTTCGAGGAGGAAAGCTGGCTCCCAGCTAAGAGCAGAAAGACTAGGAAGAGGATGTAGAGCTGCAGTTCAGTAGGTCTGTAAGCCGAGGGATGAAAATGTTCTCTGATGCTGATCCTGCGGTTGCTCTGGAGCCCAAACAGCAGCACAGAGAGCTGACAAAACAGGGTATTTACACTGGCATTCCAGTGGCAGTCTCATGTCTGCCCAAAACAAACAATACCCTATGCATAGCCCTGATCTTCCTGGAATACAAGCTCTCACCAGTGTGTTCTGTGTTCAGAAAAAAATCTCTCAAATGTCACTCTGTGGCCATTAAATGGCTCCAACAGTCTGTCCTGCTACATTAGCAGCATACGTTGAACCCGAGTGCATTTAAATTTAAAAGGAAGGAAACTCTGGAGTAGTTATTCTGAATTGAACTGCTGGGGGGTTTCCACCGCTGCGTCTGCATTCAGACACTCTCTAGGATTCTACCGCTTCCACCAAATTTTCCTTGTTAATCATCATTCGATTCATCCCTCTCTGTCTCTCAGCCTCTCTGTCGCTTTCTGTCTCTATGCGAGTCAACGTGCATGTGTGTAATGAGTGTGTATTTCTACTCTGCAGCTTGGCAGTTCCCATTGTGTGGGCAATGCGCCCCTGAGGCCAGTACCCCACAAAGCAAGTAATGGCACTAAGTATGCAGATAGAGGACTGATTTAGACTGAGAGGCGTCTCTAATCTTATGAGGTGTCAGTGGTGTTGCGCGATAGATTAGTGGACTCTTTCTTTTTATTTCCTCTGTGATCATTACCTCTTCTGTGTTCTTCACCACCCCCGGCAAGAACTGCTGTGCAACATCCTATATTCCCATTGTATTAGTATTAGTAGTTGAAGTAATAGCAGCTGGATTATTGTTGTCATCTGTAGCATAGCGATTGTTGCGTTATTGTAACCATGATCTCAATATTATTTCTACTGACAGAGGAGCAGGATGTGCCAACCATCTTGCAGTGAATGTTAGCCCAGTATAGGGCTGGCTGTGTATCAAATTCATCACTTTTTGGATACTGACCATACTGTGTTTGTAACACTAAATATGAAAAACTGGCCAGTACCAAAAGCTCTCATCAGTGTCTGATCCGATGTGTCTGTTTACTCTGCACTCCGATTAGCGGGGCAGATAAGCTCAGAATTCTGCCAGTTTCTGACGGTATAGCTTCAAGCGTAATGACAGCGCTGTTTGAGAACTTTAGTATCTTTTATTCAATATAAAACAATGTTATCCATCGCTGTGCATCAAAGCGGCATTTTTAGGGACAGCTACTATAAGAATAGTGTGTGTGAAATGTTCTAACGCAGGCAGTTGAGGCAGCGATAGATAGACATCTTCTTGGTCTGTGCAGACAGAGATAAGAGGTCCTTGTGTATAGTGGACATAGTATGTTTTCTGACTGGAAGGTATCTGTAGATGCTAGGTAGCCGAACAGATGCAATAACCTCAGATAATGAATATATGTGGTTCTGTCAGTGTGTTGGACTCAGGTTTTGCTTGGCATGTGCTTCATCTGCGAGGAGTCTTTGATGTTGTGCTGCAAGATGTGATCTGGGGCATGACAGGGATGACATTATGTGAGACTGCATCAGGGATTTGGCATAGAAAATATAGTGTAGAGACTCTGCTTCAATCCGCAGAATGTTGTAGCTGTATGTTCCTTCTGTCCTCTTTTTTTTTTTTTTTATCATACTCATATACTCATATACTCTCAAAACAAATTGACTCATTCCCATTAGAATAAGCTGCAGACATTATCTTTAAATTGACAGTTCATTGAATATTAATGGCTGCAGACTTGTGGTCACATGGTGTATCCCTAAGGTTGTTATAGAGGTGTCTTAGCTGTTTCGCACAAAGATGCAGAAAAGCCATTACAACTTAAACTGTGTAAATTGCTGCAACCAAATGTGACCACCCTGAGTCATGTGGGTGGTACACTAACAATGTAGTCAAACTCGTCTGAAAAGGGAAAACAGCCACACAAGGCTCTGCATATAAATTTATGTCTACTTGCCGCTGCATTATATTGTTTATTTATTTACATTCAGTGCCAGTGGGGGCGCGTGAAGATTAAAGAGGTAACTTTAACCTGTACAAGCTGGAAACAGTGGTGATGGACGAATCAGACGAGAACAGACACAGGGATCCATGAAAAGGTGGGAGAGACAGCTGGGGAATGAGGATTTCGGAAACTGTTTGATTGATCTTAAAGGCGCATATACTCACCTAACAAGCTTAGTGTGCAAGCTTCCAAAGCGCTTCCTTTGAACATGTTGACCAACAGTTTTTAACCCGCAGATGCAAAACAAAGACTACACAAACACCACAGACATTTACACAGTCTCATACTGAGAGTATGCTGAGAATTTAAGCCAAAGCCAAAAAGCCTCTTCACTGTATGGTGGCTCCACAGTTTACTGCTGAAATTAGTTTTGCAGATACAGAAGTAAGTTTGGAGAAAAAAAAACATCCTCCTGTTGATTTTGTCAGACCACATTCACAAATCAAATAAAATACTGATCTGCTTTCACTATATCAGTGTGGTAGATATCTTCAAATTTAGGTGCTGCATGTTCAGCCGGAACTATCAAAATGACCGGATACATCTGTGCAAAGAACAGATGAAATCAGCTAGTTTCTTATTTAGGTGATGTGACCTTTTAAGGCCTTCGAAAGTAAAATAAGTAAAGTCTTATTTTCTTATTTTTGGACAACACTGTTTGCAGTTGCAGTTACAATTTTCACACCAACTTTATGGCTGGGAACGTAACAACAATGTTACAGACAGCTTAACGGGGTCCAGTGATTCATGTGCAACAAGCTGTGCGAAAAAAAAAGCGCAGTTGAAATTCACACATTAACAGTTTAGTAAGTTCATAAACTGAGTTTCTCACAGAAGGAGGGATTGGCATCCATATAGAGATTCTATGTTCTTCCTTTAGTCTATGAATATCCTCAGCAGGTCTTAGGATATCTAAAAACAGTCAAGCAAACAAAAATCCTTTTGATCACATGGGCTTTTGTGTGTTTCCTCCCACATTCAACAAACATACAATCACTAGTACTGGAGACTAAATTGGCCATTGCGACAAATGTAATCGTGGACCCCAGGAACACACACAGTCACTGAGGCTAATTGGAATCCAAATATAGAATAATAAACCTGAGCTTTGCCCACACTACTGGTCGTCATGGTTATTCCTCCTCGGGGACGGGTTTGAATGTCGACACCAGTCAGACTCATTGCAGCGCTGTTTTTTCTCTGGATGTGTTTGAGTTTGCATGTGTGTTTCTGTCCTGTCAGTGCGGCACATCAGCAGCCGTAACAGGCGGTCCCTGTGGAGGGCAGACTGACAGGTAGGTAATGATCAAAGAGGCCGTTTCCTGTGTTTCATGTTGGGCTCGGAGAGAGACACATCTGTACTGCCGGTGCCTCTGCTTTTTAATGGGCTCAGGTTGCAGATAGTACTCACTCATCTCAGGCGCACACCAAGTATGTGTATGCATACACATACAAGCAGCAAACTTTACTCATTTTCAGACTCCTCACATTAAGAGCTACTAACACATTTCTCAGATTCAGCCTCACTCTCCTCTGTGCTGCACTCCCTCCTTTCTAATAAATCGCTGAACTCTTGCCGCCTGCACGCCGACTCTCAGTCATCTCAAACTGTCATCTAAACTAGATCGCACATTCATGAAATATTAACCTTAAGGGGAAACACAGACATGGCCACCCAGTCTGTCTCCAATCTGACCGCCCCCCCACTCCTCCTCCTCCCAAAGTAAGCAGGACTATCTCTCGGACTCAGGTACCAGGCCACTCAGAGATATCTTACCCTCGATCTTGTGTCCACAGTTGCCAGTGGCTGTGTGGATGGGTTGTTCTCTGCTCTGCCTCTGTTCAGTCTGCCAGTTTCTCTTTAATCAATTGAAGCAATTCAGATTGTGTTTGAGGGAGGCTAAATCTCATCTCAGGTTGGATGTTGTTGGGAATGAAGTGCATCCTTATGAATGTGTGTAAAAACAACTTCACTTTATCTGGGAGATTAAAACTTCAGGGTCATGGTGATCTGTCTTAATGAAACTGTCAAGTCATCTGAGATCTGTGAATGTTGTGTATCACACCAGGGTTTGGTCATACGTGTGTGGGTGTGCATTTTTACTTTATTTCTAAGTGACTGATTGGCAGACTAAAGGGTTATGTGATTGCTATGAGAGGTAAATTAACTAGCAATTAACCAATGTTACGGTAATTACGTATCCAATCAAATAAAACTACTCAAAGCAGGTAAGAGAAGCATGGAGGGCTGATTTAATCATCTATAAGAACTCCTCTTTTATACACACTTAGGTTTGATCTCTTACCCTTTCTAATGTTGCAGGAGCAGAAGGCTTTTTCATTCCATTTGCATTTGCAGAGGAGATTACTTTTACTTCTTGCTTATATTTGGAGCTTCTTTGGCAGTGGTCTGGCAAGACATTAGATTTTTTCTTACCTCATACATTATTTTAATTTCGCTGCTCAAATAATGATTGACTCAAACGTCAATACAGGCCCTTCGTGTGCACCTGGACAAATTCACAATTCAATACCAATGATATATTATGTACTGCAAAACCGGATATTCTGGAAGGATTTTCAAGGATATTCTCCACCAAGTAGACTTTTCAGCGTTCAGATTTGATGCAGGAAACGAGGTCACACAGACGCCGACTTCTGCTGGTAGTTCTTGACTTTTTGTGAGCATATATGCAAAATCCAAGCTCATAATACCTTGGTTCATTAAATTAACCTTATCACTGAGAAACAGACTGATATCTTTGTCATATGTTGAAGCTGTAGGAGCTTTTGTAGCCTGTGAAATAAAAGTCCATAGGCCCGAAATGTATTTTGCTGCACAGTGTGAGTTTGTACTGAGCGTCTCACAGGCGGCGCATTGGGATTGAAAAGGTTAGACAGTTTAAACATACTCCTATAGCTTGTCTGGCTCAGCATGTGGTCAAGCTCATTAGGTGGATGTTTTCAAGACTAGAATCTAGCAGTGAAAAACAAACTCAGAGGATGTCGTCGATTAATCAATATGTAACATTTCTGCATTTAACCCTCTAAAAGCCTACGTCATATGCAGTATTTAGCTGACTTGTGCTTTCATATTATATTAAAACTTTCCAGCAGTTTAGAGAAGTACATTATTATATTCAGTGTACCAGCTCGTGCTGCAGATATTACATGAACACGAATGTGCATCACTGAGCATATTTAGAGCAAAGTGAATAAAACTGTCATCTATGAATCACATGAGATGAATTTTCATCAATATTAATGTGAGAAAATACTACTGTAGTGAAAAAAAGCTATTATTATGATTAAGACACCCTACAGTTGCAGAAGTGTCATATTGTGTTATTAATTTTGCCTTAATGTTGTCTGTGAGCACAGCTGTTAAACACTGATTTTTTTGAGCTTGAAAAGACAAAATCGTTTTTTGGGGGGTTTTTTGTTTTGTTTTGTTTTTTTGTTTTTTTTGCTCAATGATTTTCCATTCACCTAAAGCAGCATTATGACAGTCAGCGCTGTGGCTTACTGTAACACGTCATGAGTCTTCCAGACAGGGCTTGTCAACAAACACCAGTGAACCCAAGGCTGACCCTTTTTTACACACCCATGGCTGGCAGCTGATCCCTCTGAAAACCAACAGAATCTCCGAGAGGGGGGGGGGAGGGATGCGTGGCTGGCGAGCATGGAAAGCTTCAAATGATTGATAGCCATTTGTTTTGCCTGCTTAATACAACATAAACTCTCCAGCGATTCATCACCAGAGTGAGGGTTTTTCACGGTGCCTCTGCAAAGCCCACTAAAAATAATTCATTTTCTGCAAGCTACGAGCCAGGCACTAATGTTAAATATTCATGTGGGTCCAGTCTAAATGATGTGGCCATTGGCACACAGTTAGAGCACACTCTGTGGATGGGAGAAAATGTCAAGCTGTGAATAAATGAAAGCAGTGAGGCCGTATATTACCCTGCCATTGTAAATTTACTGTAGTTGCCATTTTGTACAGCCACTTCAAATAGATCTCTTTTGTAATCAATATACTCGGTAAAATATTGAGCATATTGCTACGTTGGCAATAATCTGAAGTCATTGTGTTTGCTCATCCTTTATTCACTGTTTGTATGCGTTTCCTAATTTGTGCCTCATGAATGTTAAAAAAGGACTTTTATGCTATTTCTGTTGTAATGCTGGTTTGTTCAGCGCAAGACTATCAAAGCGACCGAGTTGACTCTCTTCAAAGATGTCGATGCCGTGTGAGCTCCTCTTGTCACATGAGATCAATATGGCTTGTGCCTGTGCAGTTATGGTTTGATTTGTATTGACTGTGACATCAGTCAACCGCATTCATTTCTCAGATGTTTTCACAGTACGGCATGCTGATATGGAAAAGATGTTGTCATGGTTGCACAGAAATTGTTTTGAGGCGTTATAGGTCATCTTCTATCGTTGTATCAGTAAGCACAGGAAGGAAAGGGCAAAATATAATAGAACGTACTGGGTTGAGTATCCATTTGGGGAACTCAAATAGAGAGCATAATATCTGCTGTGCATCATTTGGATGGAATGGAGAATGTTAAATGGCCTCATATTGACAGACACACTCGAGCAGAATTCATTTTTATCACACACACACGTACACACACGTTTGTCCGCTGCACACATTCACACACATTTCCTCCTGCAGTCTGACTAATGAGGCCTAGGGCTGGAGATGGTTCCATCAAGGAACTTCCCCCTCTCTCTCTCTCTCTCTCTTTCTCTCTCTCTCTCTTTCCTTATAACACACACTCTCTCTTTCTCTCTCCCTCTCTCCTCTCTCAAACATGCACCTGATTGATAGCAGTGATTTGACTGAGAAAAGGGAAATGGGAAATTGAAAAATGGTGAAAGAAGATTGGAAACAACGTGCTGATTATAAACTCTGCGAGGAAACAAAAGGCCTTCCCTCTGCCTTTTCTCTTAGCACCGAGGTAGCAGGTGTGTGTCTGACAGGTGCCTGATTGAGGCGCGCAAAAGACATTACAACTGCAAACAAATGGACGTGTTTAGCGTCCCCGGTTGCAGTTAACGTTTTGGGCTGATAGATGTGATTATGAGTATATGAGCAGAGGCAGCAAGAGAATGGGCACAGGTGTTAGGCAGAGTGGCTCAGAAAAGGAGCCATGTTATTGTTGTGATGATAATAATCCATCTATACAATTAATGGTATGTCATCAGTGAGGTCATCAGCATTGGGGTTGTTTTTTTAATATCTCTCATATTGTAATAATAGAGCCCCTCTGCAGGAGACAGCCACACAGGAGGCGGTGGACTACGCAGATTTATCATCATGCATAAAAAAAGATAAAATGCACAGGCTGTAATTTTTCAGAGTGTAAAAATGAGCGCAACAAGCTTCGTGTTTTAAACATCACTGATTTACAAAATAACCTCAATTACCTCCATGCCTTCGTCATTTATTTTGGTCTTTTTATGTTTATGTTCTCATGTTTCAGGAATAAAACAATAGGACTTTTATAACCGCCGCATAAATTTGTCGCTAGTACCTTCTAAAAAAAAAGGCTTTGTGTATTTCATAAATGAGGGAGCATCTTGGCCAAGGCCCCAGCGGTTTAATATTCTCTGAGAGCTTCCAGACAGTGAGTGGTGGTGCAGCAGCTGTCTCTTGACCCCGCTGGACCCCCACTTACCCCTCTGACCACCTCCTCTCCACTGGGCAGACTGTGGCGATGACAAGGCTGTCAGAAGCTTCTCCTAATGTCCTAATTACCCCTCACACATACACACACACACACACAAATGCACACATTCAGTCTGACATACACACAAAGACTTAATAGTGAGTAAGCAGATATTCTGGCAGACAAGCTGGGAAGCACACACACACACACACACACACACACACACACACACACACACATCATTGCTTCTCTGAACATTGCTCATGTGAGTTCCCCTGGCAAGAGACCGTATGTAGGTGAGGCATCATAGCGTCTCCAGAATACGAAAAAAAAAAAAAAAACCTCCCTCAAGACACTTTGGCGGCTTTGATTCGAAACATTCAGTTGTGCGTTTTGATTTGGGCAGGGCTGCGTGTTGAATCATAGGTTTGTTTTCTCTCCTGTGGTAACAAATGCACACTCCTGCTGTAACTTCCCTTTTAAAACTGAGGCCAGGGCTGAAAAGAGGTTTCGCAGTGTCTGCCTCTTTCCCTCTGAGGGGAAAAACACAAAAGATGCAGCGTCACCCGAAATAGACAATCTGAATAAGATGTGATGTGCCACTTTGCCAGAGGTTAAGCTTTCCCTCGGCTTTGAGCAAGAGTCGCTTTCTGCTGCATGGTTTGGGTGCAGAGCACACTGCCGCTGCTGCACTTAAGTCCATGCTCAGTCAACCAGTCTTGTTAACATAACAGAGTGGATGATTGTGCCTCGTAGGAAAAGGAAATCTTTGTACCTCCCAGCAAACGCAGTTGGTTGGTGATTTATAGACCTGTGAAGTTACTGCATTTGTCACAATTAGGATGACTTAATAGTGTGCTACCATAATATTCCTCCTGCCTCATATTTTGTTGATTTGAAACATCCTGTCCAGTAGAATAGTCGAGTTTCATTATGTCAAATTACCTTCTGACAGAGCTACAGCAGTCTACAGCAGTCAGAAATGTATTAGTGCTCTCTTTTGTCCTGACATGACTGTGAAAGCCTGAGCTCCACAGAGTTGGCATTAAAGCGTCTGGATGCCGTTTGGAGCTTTTTTTTTTTTTTTTTTTTTTTTTTTTTAAGTTAAAAGACAAGCGAGATCTGACTGACAGGACCCAGCCACGTACACCACAGAGATTATACACCTTGTATGATATTGTTTTCAAAGACTTTCCTGATGCAATTTTAGCCTTTTATGCATAAGAACATTTATCTGTTGTTATTTGTGTGCAGTTATTATTGTCCATTGCCCTTCACCACGAATCACTTTGATCAGATTCAGTATATCTGTGTTTATCTGACAGCATCTCAGAAGGATTACCCCCCTAATCTCGCAAATTAAAAGATACATGTGTCCTTCAGATTTTAGAGTTGCAACAAAAAGGTCAAATGTTAGTCACTTACAAAGCATAGCTTATAAATACTGAGCAATTAACCACCTCCGTGGGGATTTTTACAGAATCTCTTTTTTTTTTTTATTGCAATTTATCAAGCAGGAGCATGCTTTGCATATCCTGTAAGCCTACCTGATTAATATGTTTCAGTCGACTGGGGAGAATTAATCAGAATATTCCCAGTAGTGTTTACAGGTGAGCGTTTTCGCATATCTGGCTGACAGGATGGGCTGGATTAAGATGTACCTGAGAGCTGATAATAAAAGAAACAGGTCAGCTGTACAATTCAGCTTAATTAACACAGCATTAAACAATGCATCATCATGCTGCTAATTTTATTTTAATGACAAAAACAGTTTGTTTACATGGTCTTCACTATTAATTAATCATAAACAGGTCATATTAAAATAGTGACAGTTTATCAACTGTATTACAGGCGTTGCCATGAAGTTGTTATTTTTTTATCCACAGCTGTTTACATGTTCTAACTCATGTTTGTGTGAATACTGAACTTATCATTTTTATCATTCTTTCCATTCACTCGCTTTTCTCCAGAGCTTTATACTGCTGTAAAGTAGACTGGCTGTATTATTCAGTTAGTTAAGACTAGGGATGCACCGACTGCACAGTTATTGGTTGATATGATACTCCTCAACACAGAAATTGTCCTATAAATATATATATATATATATATTTTGTATTTTAATATATTTTAGCCCTTCATCCTATTATCTGTCAGTTAAACAAACAAATCTATTAAAACACCTTTGATGTGACATGACAGATAAATGTCTACCACTGCCATATGTCCAATTGCAAGCTAAACCCAAGTTAAGACTAGAACAGTCATATTCAAATGGCTTGTTTTTTCTAACAATCTTTCAGTGAGAAATGACATACACTGTATAAAATGGTGGATATGACTGAAAAAAGCCTAATATGTCAAATTTGAGTTGTACATATTTCTGCTGTTTATATGTATGTGTGTGTACATTTGTTTTATTATCTAATATGGATGACAAAATATGAGACTTTGTGCTTGTGCATTTATTCCCCAAAAACTCTTTGATAAATTTGGTTTCTGAGAATCCTGACCTCAAAGTCGCCGGTGTTTATTAGGTCCACGCGGCGGGAGCTCATTTCTTCATGCGATTTCCTTGAAGAGAAAAGTTTGAAGCCCACCTCTGATCCATCTAATTAAATGAAAACGCAGTGGGCTACACACAGTGAGACAACTCTGCTCAACACACATACACACACAAAGGTACCCAATGTGGATCTCTATGGGGAACTACACAGAACACAAGCATCCAGCTCCGTTGTGTCCTCTTATGCAGTGCGATCACACACTACGTTGACGTGCAACATGCTGCAGATCATGAGCATAAATAAGCACGGGAATGTTTTACCTTAAAGGAAGAACATTAATTCAAAGGCATCACGCTAGTACTGAGAATAAAATGTTGCCTCATTAGTGTTACCCCACTGCTTTTACTGAGCAGCAGCAATAGAGAGAGAGAGAGAGAGAGAGAGAGAGAGAGAGGGAGAGGGTGGGGGGTGGAGGTGAGGGTATGTGCCACTCTTACCACACAGACATTCAGTCTCCTGAGATACTAGTTTGCCTCAGTGACTGGAAAAATTCGGATTATTATGGTTTCATTGTGGTGGCAATGGGATGAACAAAGATGCCTGAATACCAGCACTCAGAGCCTCACATCTTTTAGAAAACATAATGCGGTGCAAAAATTTCATATGTTCAAAATGAATGTTTTGAGCAGGAAATGTGAAATTACTGTAGACTAAATCTGAAAATGCTCCACTTTTCTTTTTTTTTTTCTCTCTGAACATTACGCCACTCAGAGCAGGAAGATGGGATTTGGATGAAAAGGAGGAGAGGTGAGGAGACAAGGACAGACATTATTAGGAGAACGGTTGGCCTGCCTGCTCTCATCCTGTGTGATTGACAGATTGGTGCAATGGCTGCATTCACACGAATGCCATCACAAGCATTTCCCCAGAAATCTGTCTATCAGCACTGTCTAAGCAGAGCGACAGCCATGACATCTAATCACAGGCGAGCTGGCACCTCATAACTTCTACCTAATGTGCTGCAGGTACAGAGGAGAGAAGGGGAGCACAGCAGACACACCAACGCTATTTATAGCCCCGTCAGAGGCCACCAGCAGGAAGTGGATCATACTGAAGGGTTAGGGAAGATGTCACTACACTGTATCACCCGTCTCTCTGTTTAGATATAGGCCTCTGTTGACAAGATTAAACACTAAGATGCCCCGGTATCAGGGTGACACATTTTTCTGGGTTACACTGGGTTTTTCCTGACAAGTAACATGAAATGAGGGCAGATATACTACGTATGCACGTACAAGATGATAATGAGTCATTTACATAATGTTGCTACAACACTATAATTACCTGGCAATTAAAGCAGCTCAAAAGCCTCATTATAGGCTGTCCTGAGGGCTGGTTGGACTGGGACACATACGCTGTGCTCATTCAAGCTTGAGTTTCACTCTGGATATCAACCTCTATCACTTGCTGCTTGTTCAAATAATGCACAACTAAAATTATTTTGGAGAAGCTGCAGTGAGTTTAATTATCACGTAATAGAGATAAGATTTGATTGACACTTGAAGTCCTAAAGAAGCCACAGAGATGTTGTCACCGGCTCCTGGACAATGTTCAGAATTTGTTTCCCATCATGTATGATTTGTCACTCACACTTTTTGTCCTGGGGGAATTGCTGACACATTGAAAATGCACAAAAGAGTATACAAGGACATGTGTCATACCTTACACCCTTATTACGCCGGCAATGACAAGTGAGACAAGCAGTCACTTCAACATGCGCTCGGCACTGAGGCTCACATTGCTCACAGCGAAAGTAAAGAAGCCCAAAGTCTGTCTGAAATGTCAATATAATAAAAGATGGTGTGTGAAATATAAAAATGTAGATATGGATGTGCGGCAGAGGAGCAGAGGAGGAGAAGGTGGAGGAGGAGGCGGCGTCTGTGCGTGCGAGAGGGCTTGTTTATGAATAGCAGACAATGAATGATGGAAGCTCTCCCGAGGGTACAGGCCCTGAGCGCTGCTGTGGGGACTTGGGAACATGCCAGTCTCCCATGCCCTGTGAGATGCCAGTTTGGGTGGGCACCGTTCCGAATGGGTGCTCTCTTCTCCAGGATACACGGTGGGTCCCAGGGGAGCGTCTCCAGGCAGTGGCTGCTCCAGAGCAGGGCTGGCTGGAATCTCAATAAGGGACGTGGAGGGGGGAAAACAAAGTCCACATATTCCCTCTGTTCCACTGTATTAATATCACTCTCATGGAAACAGGAAAAGAGAGGAAAATGCCTCATTATGTCAGGGCTGTATACACCTGTGGAAAACTGGGTAAATGACTCATGATGACGCCTTTTGTATTTTCCTTAATTACCAGAAAATTGCATATGGAGCTTAATGAATATGAACGCTCAAATGATGTTTTGTATTTGTTAACTGTGGAATATGGCTCTGTGCTTGCATCCTGTCTGCTCACAACCTGTCTGTTTTCTTCTCTTTTTCCTCTTGTCCATGCCTGCGCCGCAAAAGGAGCTGCTGAAACCGTGACAGGTACTCTTTCTTCTTCTACCTGCTGTTCATTTGGAAGTGCTTGCTTCTGTCTGTTTCTGTTGATTTGCTGTCCATCCCACTCTGTTCATCTGTGCATATTTACATGAATGCCTGGTTGTCTTGGTATTGCATTCGAGGAAGGAGGAGAGAGTTGCACACGAGTAACACAGAAGCAGTCTTTTCTATTTAGAATTTTATAAATCAACAATCATGTACATATTGCCTTCTGCCTAAAGTTGAATTGTGTGTGCGCGGCTGTCTGCTACTGCCTTTCATGCCAAGTGACACTTCAATATAATTTGTGTATTTCTCTTCAGCTATCCCTCAATCCTTTATCACTATTGCACTGTAAGTAAAAAAAAAACACATTACCCTTTCTAATAAGTGTTCAGTGGACAAAACACAGTCATCTTCTTCTCTGTGTGTTTTCAGTTTCTACTTCTCAGGGACTAGCCACACTTCTAACCTTAAATGTTTTCACTTTTCCACAATAAAAATTTGTCAGGAACATTCATCTGTATTGACTTAAACCAGAGTTTTACAGTTTGAATACATCTTTGAATTTTTATCTTTATCTTGTCTTTCAGTTTTTTTTTTTTATTTATTCCATTTAATTTTTTCCTAGTTCTGAATTATGGAATGCAAAACCAGTTTATACTTGTACACCACGCACTTTTGACAAATGAAAAGATAGCTGATTTTGCCGGCAAGTCTAGTTACTTTTAGTTAGTGTCACATTATTTTATGTAGTTTTTTTTTCTTTCTTTCTTTCTTTCTTTTATAATATACTTTTATCTCTGTTAAAATCTTTGATTACTTCACACTTTCATTTCACCATATTAATCCTGGGTTAAACTCCTTTAAAACAGATTAGAACTAAAGGCCAATTAATGTTCAATTATAAAACATTTATTTAAATAAAACATTTATCAATGCTTTTAGGATAATTGTAAGCCACCACTTGAATTTTAATGCTTCTCGGCTGTTTTGAAAAAAATCTTTTCACTTTAGTATTAAACCAAATGAGAATCCAAGAGTCCATTAATAAATGTGTATTAATGTGTAATAAAATACAGTCCAGTTCAGCTGGCGACCTTTTGCAAAATCTCATGCCGTCCGAAAATAAAAGGTATTTCTCAAAATCTGGCAACTTACAAGGCATATTGTTAATAATAGCTCATCTATGATAATAGCATACTATGAAACTTCTTTAGTAACCTTTAAAAATGATGGTTAATTAGATAGGTCATACTCAATAGGCTAGAATTAGAGTCAAAGTTTTCGTACTATAAAAATATATTTTGTAATAGATACAAATAAAAACAGGATGAATATTCTCATTTTTAGTTGTAACAGTATTATTTAAAAACAGACTAAAAAATGCGTGTCTTTTTGCAAAATAAAATAATGGTGAAGTTAGTGTGTGTGAAAAGAGTGGGAATATAATTAGCACTGGGCTAATTATACACTCAGAGCGAGGCCTTCTTATGCACGAACATCCTTAAAACAGCATTTCATCATGAGGATCAGGGTTTAATGACTGAAACAGGATAAAGACGCATCGCACTAAAAAGGCAACATCAGAGAAGGAGAGGCAGAAACTTTTAGTGTTAATGACTCTCTGTAGTCCCGCTTGTTCCTAGAAAGGACACGACCATTGCAGACGGCGGTCGCAGTCACTCGGGGGAGAAGCGAGGACTGGCTGTCCTGCTTTCGCCTCCTCTTTCATGTCTTTTGATGTGAAAACAAGAGAGGAAAGTTCAAAGCGAGAACCAGCTTGACTCAAAAGGTGCCTGTCTCCGAACTTGTGATGGCGGAACCGGTCAGATAATATTTCTTGATTTCGTCAAGTCCTGTTAAAATCGGCTCAGGTTGGTGCTGTTTTGCATTTTGAGGATGGCTGATGAGCTGCGCCTCCATGCCAGACACTCCATGCCAGATTGTACATCCCCTCAGAGAGCGCACAGACTTTTGAAGGTCTGTATTTGCCTCTGACTGTTTCATTCAGTATGTTGTGATGCAGGAACAGGAGGGCAGCCATGTGTAGAGATACAGGCACTTTACTCTTCCAGACAGCTGCTGGAATGAGTGTGAATTTATCAGCCAGTCATCTGTGCCATGCCTCTGCCCACTCCCCCTCCATCCCCACCCACCACCCAGAATTAATGACTGCCTCTCCTCATTTGCACCCAATCATGACCAGGATGCTGAGGCAATTGAAAATGTTTACTCCAATTGCGAAAACCCTCCATGTTCCACAAAGTGGCCTGTTTTCACTTTGATGGGATTGCTAATCACAGCGACGTTATTTATGTGTGTTTTGAATTGGAGATGAGCCTAGGCTAGGATATTGGAGGGGTACCAACCTTGCTTGGGGCTGCTAAACCTTATGGAGAATTTATCTATTGCGTTCCCTTTCTCTCAGTCCAACAGATTGGGAGCAGAATAACCTTGCTTTGAGGATGCCCTGTGTTTCTGTTTTGACTGCCAAATATATTACTTTTACAGCATCGAAATAAAATAGACATCAAAACACCTCGCATTTCTTTTTTCTCATCTTCTTGCAGCACTTGGTACATACACAACAGAGCTTCAGTGCACTACAAAACATCACAAAAATATAGATTTCAGCACTTTGCATGAAGTTTATTTTGATGTGATACATAAATCAAGTATCCCCATTTTATTTCTTATACTTGAAGTGATAAAGAACTTGTGCATTTTACCAAGTAACTAATCACACAATTTTATCCACTTTATTTTCTGAACGATTAAGTAATTCTCAGCGGGAGAACCGCAGACCAGCAAAGGGTCTTATAACAATCAGAAAATTCAATAATTAACTTAATGACTTCACTTAAAAATTAAATAAAAATAAACTAATAGGCTATTTGTGCAGTAACTGTATTAGCCGTCATGCTTTTTTCTTTGCTCCATCTTTCATCATCAAACACTATCACAGATGAAACTATTTATACATGAACCTAAAAGTGTCAGTATATATGGCATCGCGAGTCTAACATCACCAATTAGCTCCTCCACATGGCTGTGTCTTTTTCAGCACATATAAAAATGAGTTACAGATCGCTGGTCACCCTGTTAATAACATACTATTTAATGTTACATTACTTCATCTCACTTGCAATGTTTGATTACTTAACTAAAAACAGCTTTAAAGTGGGAAATAAAGCTGAAAAGCCATAAAAACATGCATTTAAATAAAAATAAGAGCAGCTCAACACTGATTACTGTCAAACTGTTAAGAGTTTATTAATACAACTTAACTTAGAGATGAAGTATTTCACAACAACTAAAACAAATCACAAAAATATGCACAAATGTAATCGGTTACAATTATGTTCATTTTGTAAAATTAATAAAGTAATGTTGTTTACTCCTCAACATTGGTATAACTCAGTGAGTATGAGAATTTATAAAGAGGAGATAAAGAAAATGATGAAGTGATCGAAATCACTGGAACATATCTCTTTTGCACAACATAACAACTCTATTGATATTAAAATGATAAAATCCACCCACTCATTTAATGCTCTTAATGTCCAATAAGAGCTATAGCAACTATAAACATAACCTTCTGCGCACTAATACCCCTCGGCCAGAATGGACAGACAGACGGACGGACGGACAGACAGACGACAAAATAATTACAATACCCCTTCGGCGCAAAGTTGGCCGAGGGGTAAAATCTGTAAAAGCTCATATTATTTTTTCACAGTCAAATAGTATATCCGTGTACATTAACCAATGACCTAAATGAAATGCATTAAAATATCATCATGCATTAATTTTATATTTCCAATAGCTTGCGGTGTCTAATTTGTGTACATAATCATTGTCTGTTTTTGCTGTTACCTTCCTTTTGTCCTGAATCTGAGCCCTGGCAGCAGAGTGGAATGAAATGGGTAGTTCATTGCATCAGACAGGTCTGAGGAGCTTTCCTCCACAGGAGGTTAATTTCTTATTGCTTGCCGCATTCACAGAGTTCATTTTGAATCATGTTAGTTTGGCTGTCTATTCCCATTATCACTATCTGAAAATGCAGGTGTTTTTTTCCCTCCACTTTGTAAATGTCAGAATGCAATAGAGGTGTCTGACAACTCGGGCATGCAAATGTGCTTTTGATGTTTTCTTGGGGCTGTGGCTGAGAGTGTTGTTCCTCTGCTGGTGTGAATCTGCGGCATTAAAACGTATTTTCCATTCTCCTTACGCTTTTTTGACTCCTGCCAGATAAATATAGCACAAGGTGACTTTTGATTCTCTTCCTCTT
>JAPQRQ010000006.1:23832444-23843811 GCA_037367365.1 Apogon talboti | reverse complement strand
TATGTCAAATATCTTAATACTACAAATCTATCTATTTGTCAGTCAGTCCGTCAGTCTGTCTGTCTGTCTGTCTGTCTATCTATCTATCCATCCATCCATCCATCCATCCACTTATGTATTTATTTTGCATCTTACACAGCATGTTGAAGGTGTTCTGGAGGCACACAGTAACCTACGACCTTACTAAGCCTCTCTGTTTAATTTTGTCAGCTATCAGTGCCTACTCCATTTTAGTTCATCAATCATTTGTATGCTGCAGGCACAATAACTGAGGAGTAATGGGAAGCAAATGTTCCCTGGTCCAGGATAAAATCCTCCACTTTATATGTTACCAGTGTTGGTGCCTTTGGCCATGACTTCTTCAATTAGTAACTTCCTAGCCACATACTTTACCAGTTTCCATTAAACACTTTATCTCCGGTGTACAAGCGTGGAGGCTCTATGACTTTAGTTCACTATAATGAGACACAGGAGATTGGTTAAAGGTGCTCATAACTGCAAATAATTATGTCTGTGACTCCCACTCCTCTTTTCCGGAGGATTTAGTGCCAGACAAAATCATATTGTGGTCCATATGAGGGTTTGTTGTCCCAGACTAATCATGTACACTACAGTTGCCTAATTAGTGAGTTCCTGCACATAGATTGGTCTTAACATGATAACCTTGTGCTATATATTTGTGTTGCTTTTTTCACCATCCACCAGTCATCAGCTCCTGCCCACTCGTTTCAGTTATTCATCAAGAATTAGGTTTTTTTTTTCCTCTTATCTGGCATTTTTAGTGTTTAATTTGTAATTTGCTCTAATTAAACCTAGGGAACAGTTGCCAAACAGTTTTATTTAATGAGTTGTTTGCCGTTGATAAATATTTTCTTCCCAGAATTATTGATAGAGGTAAGCTGAATTGGTGGATGGTTCTCTTTCATCTTCCTGCCACCCTCAGCTAGTCCTTAGAGCTCTTCCTTTTTCAAAAAGAGTAATGACCTTTCACTGTGCGACAACTTGGACAGGTGTGAGGCCGATGTAAATCCAGCTCAAATCAGGCCCTATTGTGGAGCATGCATTGCATACGGCAAGTCGAAAGGCTGAGAAAGAGGCTTGTCATGCTCGTCTCGGTGAGGGCGTGTCTGCAGCAGGATTGTTGTGAATTGTGCCCCGTGGCTGGTTTCTGATGTGGGAGCGAAGCATCAAGAGAGGCCTTTCTCTCCCATAAGTGACCAGGTGCTATAACTCACACATAGAGCCTGTTGGCAGGAGAATAGCGCTGCCTTCAAAACCACTGTAACTCACAGTTTTGACATTTTGACCTATAAATCTTTGACAGGCAAAATGTCAAAGCCATGAGCATACTGGGTTTAATTCCCCCTGTCTTTAGGTTAAAAGGAAGGAGACTAATTTCGACTAAATTATCACGCTGTGTAGTGTGGGCTTAAATACATATTTTTACATTACATCAAATTGATCCATTAGATACATTTAAGTTACTTCAAAATCCATGTTTACTGATATTGTCCTCTGTTTTTTGTTTTTTTTTTGTGTGTCAAACCTTTATAAAATCTTTAAGCCCGACAAAACAAATAGCTAAGTGAAAGAAAAATCAAAAACATCTATGCTGCTGTCGTATTTGCAGACAGGTTTAAGCAGGCATAGATAAACAATTTCTCCTACATTGTTTCACTTTATGGTTAAATTTTCCCATATCAAATTCCTCACTGATACAAATGCTCCCTGAAAATATGGCCTCTCCAAAATACACTCATATTTCAGCCCTCATAATGTTGAGCCCAGAGTCATCCAGGCTGGAAATTGCCCATGGAGAATTCTTGTTCGCCTGGATATTATATGTGCCACATCCTATCCCGGCCTTTGAGAGGACCCTCTTCCCTGAATGGCCAATTTCCCCCTTCCAGACACTGACATTTCAGCTATCAGACTGCCTTCGGTCACAGGGAAAGAAATCTAGCCCACCCCCCTCTTCAAATACTGTCAGAGGAGAATCTCTTCCTGATACCCTGATACCCCCCTACCACCATCAGCACCACCTCCACCATACACTCCATCCCTTGCGGCAACATTATGCTGTCCTTGATGTTTTATCATTAGTTTAGAAGTGTGTGGTCCCCCACTGCTGTCTTTTGATGGAGTGCAGACAGTAAAGGCATGGAGACAGCTAGCCAATTTCCCCTGCTGTGACTCTACCACAGCAAGGGGTCGTGCTATCTCCCCCTACACCGGAGACAGGCATATATCCCTGTGATGAGGCAGCTTTCAGCACTTTTAGCCCTATTGCATATCTAAATTGCCCTCCATTTTGTCTTTCTGATTATTTTATTTGGGGGTTAGTGACAGGACTAATCAGTACACCGTGGGGTGGGGGGATGGTGCTCGGGGCTATGTTGTGCTGCAGCGGGAGACCACCAGACTGGTTTAATTTGCAGTTTGACTTAATTATTGAGAGTGACTGTGCAAAATAGCAATGCCTCTCTATGAATGCCAACATTATTATTCATAGTTAATTAGAAAATATCAAACAATAAATGCAAAAGCTTATCATGAGGCAATATAATGCATCCCTAGTACAGTGAAATGGTATTGTCTTTTCCTCTATTTGATTGGTTCACCTATTTGGTGTAGATACAGTATATCTAAGAAAATGCTGAACAGGGTTGTTCACAGATTCATCGTTCCCTAATTAATGCTAGAATTTTTAATGATGATTCCCTGATCACTCATCAAGCATCATCATCCATTACTGTATGACAGAAAAGAACAACTATATCAGGCACTGCTGTATTTAAAGATACAAGAAAAATATGGCTTAATTAATTTTCTATCAAATGTTGTAAACTGAGGGATTTCAATTTATTTTATTTGAGCGCATGCAACTAAATAAATGGACAGACACAACAAATTTGTCCGACTGGTTTTGTCGACCCACGTTGTCTGGAAATATAACAAAAGAAGAATTCATGCACAGTGGAAATATGCAAAGCAACAAAATAAATGTTCTATTCTGTCTTTTTTTTTCTTTTTTTTACTGAAAAATTATATTTGGTTGCAACTAGAGGTGAGAAGCAGCTGAGTACAAACATTTTGTCACTGAGTGTTTAGATTTCTGTAGATTACTTCACCTCTCTATTAATTTTTCTGGTAATTTTTTTTCTAAGTTGATGTTCACAGATATCTGTCCATTTCTTGTGTTTTCAAAACTGGTGTATTACTTCAGTTCTAATGCATTTTGCACCATTGTGCACTAATGCAATATTTATTTATTTATTTGTTTAGTTATTTAGTTATTGTGTGCCCCCCTATATTGACAGGACAAAATCAAAAAGAGCACATGTATTTGTCGGAATATTTTTATAATATTCACCTTATTTGTGTATGGTGTAAGATTCAGTAGCTTTGCACACAAAGGAGCTGTAGCAGTGGTCTTCAAAGAATTACATTTTACTTTTGTGGTCTGAAGAGCCTTTCCACTTTTGCTTGAGGAGAAACTCAATAGGTACTTTTACTTCGATCTGTCTTTTCTTATACAAGTGTCTGCTTTTCTATTTGAGTAAAGGATGTCTGGATGTAACCTGTGTAACCACCCATGTTCTTATTAAAAACTGTTATTTGATTAAGATTTTTTTCTTAATAACTGTATTGATTAAAAATACTTTTATTTCATAGATAAATTACCCCATCACTCCCCACCATTGAATGTTAGCTCGTCAACGCACCACACAGGTTTCTACTTGCTACATATCAGCATGTTAGCATTGTCACTATTTGCATGTTGGCATGCTGATATTAGCATTTAGCTAACTGCAGTGTTAGCACCAGAAACCTATTTTGTTCTGTATGTGTAAGAATACTACTTCCTGTCGATATCCAAGATTTTTTCATATTACTACTGTGGAGGTAGAAGATCAAAATTCTATTTTATTAAATAAATACATGTTTTTTTCTTTGGTAAACAGGATTTACTATATGATGCTAATGAAACAGGCTGAAAAGTTAGCTACTTTTCTTTATTAATTCAATTCAACTTTATTGTTACACACTGCAGACAGCACGTACAGCGAACTATTGCAGAAATAGTGGAAGTAATGATGAAATAGTTAAATAAAGTGGGTCACTTATTATGTCTCAGAAGCCCCAAATCTTTTAGGTTTTAAAATAAATTTGTGAGGTGGCTTGATAGCTAGCTAGCTACTGTTACCTGCTATTATAAATAATGCAACTAATTAACAGAAATCCCAAAACTTTTAGGTTTTAAAATAAATTTGTAAATTAGCTTGATAGCTAGCTAGCTACTGTTACCTGCTATTTGCTCGTTAGCTAATGGTAGCTGGTGGAGAATATGGAAAAAAAAACATAATTGTATTGATTAAATAATGAATTTTAGATTTTGTAACTACTGAAACAAAATAACACAATTAATGTCATTGTCTTTAGATACCAGGAAATTAAGTAAATTGTTAAGAGATACAAATGACAGGAAGTAGTATGATGACACACATATGTAGAACAAATCAGGTTGCACTGATAAAGTAGTACCAAGCACCGCCCTGTTTTAGTGCAGCTTCATGATGCTGCAAATCTGGACACTAAAAAAAACACTAAAGCAAAAGAAAACATGCATGTTGTTATTGGGATTTACAGTTTCTCATCTTCAATGGCTTTTGTCTTTTTTCTTACTCTTGTCTTGCTTTATTTCTTATACATGTTCTTTATTTTTTCACTCTTTTCATCTAGATGCTCCCACTACTATCCCTACACCCACCACCAACCCAGTCAACACGCAAGGTACTGTATGCCCCCACTACTGTCCCTCTCAGCACTCATGTGTATATGTGTGTGTGTTTGTGTGTGTCCGAGTGTGTGTGGGGGAGCTTGCATGCACATATAATCAGGTGATCGGGGGAAAGAATGAAGACTTGTACCAAAGGTTAAGAGAGACTGTGTATGGCCAGCTTTAATCAGAGAGCGCTGCTGATAGGTGACATTGAGGACAGGCACAGGGCTGTCAGAAACACCAGTCATAGTCCTTTGCAGTCACATGTTTGATCTGAGAAAACGCGGAGACTCTGCTTTGCTGTTCTGTTATCTTATCAGCATCTGCAGCGATATCTCAACCGGCCCGTCCATCATATTATAATGCCCTTTACATCTCTCCTACAAACGCCAGTCACATTTGGTCTTTGCCAGCCTGAAAACATCAATAACTATTTTCTCAAAGACATATGAAATGAATGAAAGGCAGTTCATTTGTAGTGTTTACAGCAGGGCAACCTTTTGGCTACCTCCCACTATTTTGTACTTTGATTTAGCTTGTTTACAAAAAAAATAAATAAACATTCAAATTTTAATATTAAGCGTTAAAAAAATATATTCTATTATTTCAAAAGTAACACTAATGCTAGACAGATGGCGAGACAACCTTGGGAGCTGACATTTGGATATGCCAGAATGTGACATTTCAATACAAAAAACTATCCTTAAAGAATAGATCGGTTCATCAATAGACGCTTAAGAGATACAGTAGCTCTTTGTTATGATTATTGAGTGATTCATGCAGTCACAAAAATCAGAAGCTCCAAGATTAAAATAATACGTTTGAAGTCATTATACTGCAATGATTAATTTATTCATCCATTTGATTAAAGTTGGCTGCTGAATCGCTTTTGCATGTTAGTAATCACAAAAAATGCACTCAGCACAGTCCATTTTGTGTTTATGGTTTTTTTTTCAAACCCACATCATGATGCACTCCTCCATATTCCTGGAAGCAGAACGGTCTAGCCTGCTTCTCTTAAATGAAGCGTCAGCACTGGTGGCAACAATCGCACTTGCATGGAAACAACATCATCTCAGCTCCTTGCCTCTCTCTCTCTCTCTCTCTCTCTCTCTCTCTCTCTCTCTCTTTCTCTGGGTGTGGCAGCCAAACAGGAAGTTGTTTCGCATAGTCGTGCATTACTCTGCATTTTTCCATAAACTCTCCTCATGTACCCGTCTCCATGTTTTCTGCTATAGCATTCCAGTAATTTCCGAAAGACAGGCTTGAAAGAGGATTTACCGTGATTTATGCAGTACATGCTGGGAGGATGTAATTGAGCTTTCTTGCAGTTCACTACTCTTCTAAATACCCTGTCACAGGGGCAATGCTAAGCTGGCTTGCGGTAGATTGCTTTGCACAGCCTTAATCAGCATAACAGCACAGTATAGCATTTTCCTCTTTCCATTAAAGAAGTATACAGCACGATTCCTTATTCATTCATTAAAACTGGGGTGCGAATTGAGGCAGACACCATCTGTGCTGTAATCAGGGGCTACTCTGTTACCACTGTGTATGATCCTGATTTTAAAGGTCTAATCAGTGTTTGTCCTTATATTGAATTTACAGTTTAGTCACATATAGATTTAAAAAGGGAACTGCATTAACGCCAAGACATCTCTATTTTCTGGCTGTGAGTTTGTAATTTAAATCTTTAACTACTTAAACAATCTGAAGTGGGGTTTTTTTCAACAGACTTGAATGTTTAATTAACATTTCAGATTCTGTTACACATCATTTGCTCTGCATTTTGATAGCTCCACCCAAATCGGAGAAACTCGCAGTTTGTATAAGACTTCAACAAACTTTCTGAATAAATATCCTAAGCTCTGAAGTTGCTGCCACTCAGTAATCCACATAAGCAGCAGATTGTCCATAGGAGCACACTATTTCCACCCTGTAGTACAAAAGACCTCCAGAGTGGTCCGTGCCAACCCTCCCATCTTTTCTCTGTAGTTCATATTTCATGAAAAAATTTAATTTCCATTATTTGATAACTTTCTTTGCCAGATTTTGTTCCCTCTTTCTTTTTTTAAAATTCTTGCAACAGATGCAACAGTTCAAGGCTTAAATGTAGTTTTGTGCTGCGGGGGAGCACATGCCACGTTAAAGCACCGACTCTCACTGAGTGTTTGTCTTTTATGCCGTTTCATGTTGAGAAATTTTCAGAAGAGTTCATATTGTCAGGGCTTTCAGTGTCTTAAAAGATACAATGTAAGTGTGCGTAGACCTCTTGGGAAAGATAAGTCGCCCTTTCATAAAAGTATCTCTCTCTTTTTTTTTTTTTTGGCATTTGAAAGTTACTTTCTTAGTCTGTGTGTTATATTTACAATAAATCACAACACTTTTAGATGACATCTTGTATAAAGCAGAAGTTGGAACACATGTGTAACTTTTATCCAAACACATGAACCAGGCATCCATCACTAAACACAGTAGAAGACAGCATGAATTTGCAGAGTATTTTCAAGATGGATAGTAAATGGTTACAGCATCTGCGAAAAAATAAAAAATAAAAAGTACTCCACAAGTTCTTTGTCAGTGGTTGTATTTCTTTTGGGCAGAGGGTAGATTTTACCCAGAATCCACAGCTTTAAAGGAATAAAAGGGAGTCTGTGGCAATAATGCTCCAGCTCGTCAGATGCTCAGAGATGATCCAAGGCAGGGACATCATATCCTGGCTAAGCCTTCGGTAACTCCCCCTCTCCCCCCGATTGTCGAGAGGAGCCAGAGGAAAGGACATGGAACAAGGAATTATGTTGTAGTTGTGATTGAAAAGATCCTATGCTTCTGCAGATTTACGGACCAGGGTAAACTGCTGTTTAGCATGGTAGGACCCCCCGTTAGATAATATCAAGAAAAAGTATAGAAAAGAAAAAGGAAACCTTGATAGAATTCAGGAGCTAAACTTTAAAAAGGCTTGAAGGTGTAATGATTCAGATGGGGTTTTCTGAGGTCACCGTATTTCTTTATGCCGTTAATTAACTGCCAATAACAGCTTTTCAAGCAAACACTGCACTAGATGTGAACCAAAGTCTTGCCTGTTCACTGCACCCTTTAGTCCTGAGAATACTACCAACTGAAATGTGGTTTTTATTGCTTGCTTGAGTTATCAGGCGTTTGTACAGATGCACAGAATGCATACATGACTTCAGGGTTGTTCCCATATCTTTGTTCTTACAAACAAAAGGGTATTTCTTCAAGGCAGGAAATCATGTAATTTAGTGCCAGATGGTATTTCAGGAAACCATTGCTGGCAGATTTTCATACATGTTTTGATTGCTGATTTTTTTTCCCCTCCGTCAGCAGTGGTACATGTAAGGTGTTGGCAGTTTTCCACTGGATATTAGTCTTGGGACTCCAGCCTTTCTCCATGTACACTTTGACTTTAACAACTGACTGTTATGAGTGCATTTAATATTCAACATAATTAGTCATTAAACATTTACTAGAATTGTTTTAACTCTCACATGTATCATTGCTCTTTGAAGTATTTCATTGGAAAAATTAAAGAATCATTTAGAAATGCAAATTAGTTTTTTTTCCCCTGTTTTGTTTATTCTGATTCCCAGTTGAAATTGTGTTTTTGTTTTTTTTATTTTTTTTCCTGACCTGAAGATTTTTTTTTTTTTATTCTCTCCTTTAAACAGTTATTAAAGCAAGAAAATGTTGTAATGGTCCATTTTAATTGGTCTCTGGGGAATAGGTTAGTAATGCCAGCCCACCCTGAAGTTAAAAGCGTGTTTCACTGCAGTAATATTGTTTTTCATGGAGCAGTTGTAAATGATTATGAGAGCTCAGCTTAGCACATTAGAATGAATTTGCCTGCTATGTGCCAGTGAACTGCTTTAAATAGATAAACTGTCATTACGTCCCAGGTTTTTCTCTGGCATCATTATTAGTGGGTGATAATGTGTAGTGATAAGGTGTCACATTACTCTGGGTAACTTCACGGACGGAGAGTGGAAATTTCTATTAGTTTGTCAACCTTTTTCCTAGCCTTGATCTTCTATTGGGGAAAACATGTTGAAGTGGTAGTATGAAGTGCAGATGGGTGCTGCTGGCTTTGGTAAGGTGATTTTTTTTTCCTTAGCTTTAAAGATAAAATTGCTATTGAGGAGTTCAAGTTCACCAATTTTCTATTCATTTTCCATTTTATTAGTTGTAGTCAGACCTTCACTTATATATTAAATGTCACAGCTGTGTTTGTGCATTTTCAAATCATTGTTTGTGTTACAAAGGACTCAGGAAATCTATTTAGCAGACGAGCACTGGCATTGAATTCTGCTGTGGACAATATTGAACTGTGTTGATGGTCCTCTACAGTAGCAATGCAAAAACATGATGTGGTGAAGATTGCCCATATAAGCCCATCTCATTACATTCATTTCCTTTTTGAGCAGCAACAAATACAGAAGACACGGATGTTAGCAGTTCAATGTCACAAAATGGCTATTGAGTGTATTTAAGTGGATTCTGCAGCGATGTCTCATTGTCCTGTGTCTGGAAAGGGTTACTGACAGTCTATTCAGTTGCAAGCAATGACTTTGCTCTATCAATGCAAGAGTCATTGTTTCAATTATACCCATGTAATTACATCTATAAATTGAAATGTGTTTGCGTGGGGGGTGGCATACGTGCGGGTGATACGCCTCGTTAAGGGAGTAAAAAACTATTAAAAGAAAAAGAAAAGGATGGCAAACCTTGTGACGAGCTTGCAGCTCTGATCCGCAGCCTGACAGGTTTTGATAGTACGCTCTGTTACTGACCACAGTGGCAATTAGTCATTCCCGTGCAGAGATGGAAAGGTGTGACTGTAAAGCATGTGGGACTGGGAGTTCAGTGGAGCAGATTTCACCGGCGCGCAGACACAGGCATCAGTTGCAAATCCTCTTTATTCCCCCATAAATCCCCACGGCTGCGCACATCCTGTCAGGACGCCGGTGTGGGCATGTCAGCACTACCCGAATCGGGCCGTAAGCAGAGCTCTGTTTGGCAGCATGGACACCATCCACATTACTGACATGATCAAATTCTACTTATTTCAAGTGTGCAGACCACAAAGGCTGCTGTAATAACACTGTCTGCCCTTTGGATTTTTATTCTCTCTTTAGTGCTTAAAGATCCACAACTATTTTGTAACAGCTTCCAAATGATTTTTTTTTGTCCTTTGCCAAGTGATTTAATACCATTTACTATAATATTATCCTCTGCATTTTGCATTTTTCAGTGAAAATCAGGTATTTTCCTACATTTAATTTACTAATAATGCAAATGTTTATTAAAGCTCAGAGTAAATTCAAAGGTTGTAAGTTCAAGTCAGAAACAAATAAGGAAAAAAATGACTTTTTCAACAAATATACATATCATTAACTGAACATAAAATAAGCGTCTCCATCCACTGTCATGTGGGTTTTAGTATTGAATCACTGTTGCAGACGGTGTTTCCATGTTCATTATGGAGCCTCTGAAAGTCCAAATATCTGATGACCACGAAAAGATGACAAACTGCATTTTACCTCATTTATTTACATGCATTATTCCATTAACAGTCATTAAACATCTTAGATAAGTACATGCTTTTGGTTGGCGGTGGATGATTGGGTCTTTATGGGTTAAACCATGTCAGCAAATGGCAGTATTTTGTATCGAAAACATACCAGACCAAGGGCATAATGCTTTTAGTCATGGATATATTCAAGGCGCTGCACCATATCTTCCTAGGACCTACTGTTCACGTATGAGGACAAGAAATTCACAGCTTTATACAAAAAAAAAAGAAACAACTGTCCACCGCAAATGATATTCCATAAAAAATTTTAAGAATGCATCTGGAAAAACTGTTGCATCATGATGTTTCCAATGTAAGCAATTATTTAATTAAAAAAAGCCAAAACTCAAAAACCTGTGGGGCTCCTGGGTCTTAGGAGGATATATAACTATTCTACACAAAGGAAAAATAACAATTGAAAATTTTCTAGGAAATTTTTCACATAGTGGGAGTGAGTATAATGTAGCTTAACTCCCCAAACCTAGTAGGTGGAAAATATAATATGAACACCAGTAACAAGTGGGATCCAAAACAGTTGAAACAGCAATAATAATAATAAACAATCCTTTACGGCATACAGAAAGGTAGAGGAAAATACTGCAAGTTTAATACCAGTGGTATGTATTGCATTGATATTTCATGTGAAATGCGTTATATGCAGTGGCTATCTTTGCTTTTATGGTCCACTCATGTAATAAATAAAGCACTGGCAGACAGGAAATCAGTGTTCAGTTTTGTACATAATGTAAGCAACATGATATGCAACCAACCATAACACTTGATATTGTAGGTGTTTTGGGAGTCTTATTTTTCTATCTGACATTTTTGGTGATAGAGCCTTGGTGCTTACTCTGAGCGAATTTTTCTACCTGTTAAATAAAACTCCCTCGGTGTGCAGAGGCGGCTGAGACCCTGCATGTTTCCTAGCGGATGTGTCAAACGGAAGACAGCGGGGAGCAAGGTGAGGGCAGGGGGGGGGTGGTGGTGGTGGTAG
>JAPQRQ010000006.1:23804827-23825209 GCA_037367365.1 Apogon talboti | reverse complement strand
CATTAAACTTGTTATTGAACTTAAACAAGAAAAGGTCAATCATTCACTGTGGGGCTCAATGAGCTGCCAGTGTATTATGAATGCATGAATGTAGAAGGGTGATGTTTCAGTTAGACGCTACTAATCCCATTTAAACGTTCAATTTTAATTTGGAATGACATGTTTAAGTGTAATTAGCACAATGGGGAAATTGAGAGTGAACGAATGTCTGAGCATGGCTTGTTTAGTTGGCTAATTGATTGATTGAGATTGATGGCATGTAGCACTTGGTTTGGCTGAGGTATAATTAAATGATGTGGGAATAAATAGTGGGTGAACAAAGGCAAATGCAACAGGCTCTATCTGCACACTTATCTGGCTCTATGTAGCTCCTGTGTACCACAAATACTCCAGGACTTGCATAATGCCTATGACTCACTTACTGGCTGATTCTGTTACAAGAGGACAAATCCCGCTAGTATGTTGCTTGGAAATTACTTTTTTTAGTTTTTACACAGAACAGCCCGGGGGCACCTGGTTCCACTACTACTTCAGGAGATTCAGAACATTGTTGTATTAAAAGAAATAAATCTACCTGATGTTAAAAAAGGCATGACGACAGCTGACAAAAGGGGCTGTTTTTATTTGAGAGAATTCATCATCCGGAAAATAAAAGCATGAAAGCTATACCCTATCCATTAAACGTAAAGCCTTAGCAAGTCAAAGAGGTTTGTGGAAAACATAATCTGACTGCTTCAGGATCTTCAAAGTGTGTACTATTTATAACTAATAGTATTAGGGGAAAAATGCCAAGTCATTTTCTATGAAATAGATGAGCTAGTTGTTTCAGAAAACGATGAAGGACAAGCACCTGAAGCCTGTGATAACCACAAACACAATTATCTCAGACTGCTACAGTATGACCCAGAGAAATCTGCATTAATTAAAGCACACACAACCAGCCTGTTAATCCTGTATGAAATGTCAGAGAGAAGAGACTCGTGTTTGTGAGGTGATTAACTCCAAAACTGAAAGACGCTGTGAACAGCACTATAGGCCCTAATGTCAGCGATGCCGGTGCTTGATGTCTAATACTTTGATACTTAATAAGAGATTGATGTTTACCAGAGGGAGAAAATGTGCTAGATGTAGATGTGAAAGTTTTAGGTGTGATTAATTAGAAAAGGCTATGAAAAAAATGGCTCCTCTTCCCCCCTTCTCTCTCCCCAAAAAAGTCAAGTGTTTCAGACAGGAAATCTGTAATTATCTGCTGAGCCTAAGCTTTAAGCAGCATCCTCTGAAGTTTGCTCAACCAAATCTCAAGGTGACCCATCTCCACAGATGCAAAAAGAAGTTTTCTTTGCCAAATTTACATTGATGTTCCGCTTCATAGCCACCACCCAGATACAATAAGCAAACATTTCCCAATCTTCTCCTCTTATCTTCTATTCTGCAACGCCTTTGCACAATCTTTCTATCATATTTAATACAGTTGGCGCATAATTAATTTTCATTTAAGGAAGTTTTGTTTTTTTTTTTTTTTAATTTAAACATACAGTGCTGTTGCTGTCGCTGATTATCTTTCAGAGATACCTTGAGAGAAGGAAAGGATCTATTGTTGCATTACAAGTTTATTTACCTTCCAATACACTGCTGTGCCTCCACGGATGTTTTTTTCACTTATGTTTTGTGTGTGCGTTTCAGTTGTCAGCGTATGAAAGTGTTCTATTTTTGTGGGACAGCCAGTTACGGTCTAAAAAAATGTCTGTACACAGCCTTGAAGTCAGTCACAGTGCACCTTACTGAGATGGTGAGTTGCTGCAGGAACAATGCCACCTCAATTATTTATCAGTCTTAGTCTTTTTCCACTTATTAAATTAATTACTTAGGTAATTAAAAGTTACATGTTTTAATTAAATTGGCATTGAATTCAAACCTGAAAGGAAAGGCATCATGGGATGTAGTTCATCAGCTTGAATGAGCTTAAAGTTAAATTCAATTCCATTTGGGAGGATGTGGGTAAGTTAAAAAATTATCTGTTTCATGCTCTGTAACCATTGCAGTCACTCTTTGCTTGAGGGAGTTGCAGAGTAACACAGCAGATTAAGAAAGCTCGGATATAAGAGTTTACAGAGGAATGTTTGGTGTTCATTTCCTTTGTTCAGCTGCGCGAAGGATTTAGTTTTCGCTTAGAAAAATGTTGCTGAGCAGAGCTGTTCATCCAGTTTGTCTGTGTGGTCATCTCTGCACATCCACACTGACACAAACAGTCGACGCGCAGGATGGCAGCAAACAAGGCAAGGCATCATCAAAAGCATAAATCTTGTGCTATCACTCTGTGTTTATTTAAGTCATAAAAGCCAGAGTCTGAGCAGGAGTAAGAACCCACTGTTAGTGCACTTTCACCGTGTCACTGTGATGTGAACAAAAGAAATCCGAGTGAGTCAAACAAAACAATAATTGTACAAAAAAAGAACAAAAGAGGCGAACAATAGCAACAAGAATAGGACACACTTGTCGGCGGCTTTAATTAGTATTCTGAGGAATGGTAGTGGTAAAAAGGATCATTTAAAATTTTGCAGGTTTATTTATTTAATTTAATTATAACAAATTAAATAACAAACACGAGGACAAGAAATGTTCTGCGATTAGTTTAATAATTACTTTAAAACCCATAATTAAGTCATTTATCTCGTTTCAAGACAATTTGTCACCACATATGAAGATTTGTTTTGCTCTTCATACAAAAACGGTAGTAATTTTCTATAATTCTAATAACATTCATGTGCATTTTTCACTTATCTGAAACAGCAACACAAAAGATTCTACATCTCCTATATTGGCTGGCATCTAGTTACATTTAGTCATAAGCTAAAGTGTGTAAAACCAGCTGACCACATGTAGGATTTTTGTCATTGGAATTAAAATGTTTCACTTGGAAAGCATGAAAGATAAACAACAGATGGGGGAGGTAATGCAATTAGGCTACTTTTAACCAAATTACTTGGTACATCTGCTGGCTAAGTGGCTTAGTTGAGACTTTAAAAAGATTTCTATAAAAATATGATGCTTCCACGTTAAAACATATTTCATTTAGTCCAATTTAAAAACAGCATGTCAGAGAGATAAATTATATTCAAGCAGGCTTTATTTTTTTTTTCTTTTACATACAAATTAAATTGAGGTCGTAGATGCATGAATTAAATAGTTGTGAAATTATAGAAGGTGGAGCCTGAAGCAACTCATTTTTTCAGTCTGCTCTATGATTGAATTAATCCAACTAGTTTTGTGCTCCCTTTTTTTCTGCCATGTCTTAATCATGCACATTATGGTATCTGACTCATCTGGCTGTATGGTCACTGCTCAGCCATAAACGAGTAAGCAGAGCATTAGTAATAATTCATCCACTGCAACCGTGTGTCAGATTGTGGCCTTTTATCTGATAGGCAGACTAAATGCTCAGTGATCCAGATGGGTGCCTAAAACAAACATTTTTTTATGGGTAATACCAGCTCTCTGCAGCCGGCAACCTGTTGAATTGTTTTGCTTTTGTTCCTGTTTGCTTATTAGTAACGCCTTATGGTTTCAGATTTTACAAAATTCAAAAAAATCATCGAGCTGTATTAGTCATACCCAAATAACAGATGTATCATTTACAAGTAAATGCCCCAAATGGATTCACATGGCTAAGGCTTACTCAACTGTTGGTTACCTTTTGAACCAACTGTAATGCCTTTTATAATTACATTCTGTTTCTCTGGCTGTTATTCATCAGTTAAAGGTCAAGAGCATTATTTGCAATACAAACTGAGCCCTGCATTGTTAGGGCCAGCGCAGAGTCTTCTAGTTGCTTAGTCACTTTGATATGCATGTGAATGTCAAATTAGAAAACTGAGCCCTAATACGCAGCCATTACTGCAAGTGAGGAGCCTTTGTGTAAACCTGAGGTCTAATCACTTACTCAATCACTCTGCATTGTGCCCCTGTTCGCCTCCACCTCGCCACTACAGCTCCTTCTAAAAAGCAACTGATTTTCTGTTTCAAAAACCATGGATACACTTGAATAAAATATATATTTCTGCCTGTAGCCAGGGCCTAATTGGTTATCTGAAGTACTAACAAGGTTTTCTTGGTTTCTCTAATTTAATTAGAATCCATTGTCATGTTAACTAGGTAATTAAGTGAGCCATAGATGATCCGTAGGACTCTCCTGCTTTCATCCACTATATCTTAGGAGTATTAGAAGGATATAAAATATGAAATACAGCTCACCAGGCTACACAATCGGTGTGATGTTGGATCTTGGAAAGATAACAAGATTGTAACTAAAAGTAGAAACTGCCATCTACTTGTTTAACTTGTGAGCAGCTCATCTCCTAACTGTCAACACCACGGATGGTATGGCACCGAACCAGAATGGATAAGACTTTTCCTCTGAATCTGACTACAATCACCTATGTACAGGAAAGGAGGAAAAAGTGATTCTTTAGCTTATAATAAGCCAAGAGACTGTTTCATAAAGCATCTATTTTAAGGCACATTTTCAGCCTGTCACATGGTGCTATCTACAGTGGCAGCATTTTAAAGAACACTTTTTAACCATATTCACTAGAGGGGAAAAAAAATCTACCCATATATAGACTAATATGATTTCCAAAATAGGCCTCAGCAGGATTCATATCTTAAGGGATTTTTTTAAACTTATTTACATATGCTTTGCATTTCACAGACACGATCCATCAAAGAAACAATGAGGAAGTGTGTATACATTCATAAAGTTACAATTCTTTGTAATGGAACATTACACTGTAATGAACAACCAAAAATGTCTCTTTATGGAACCACTGAAGTGAACCAGAAAAAACACAGCTACTGCCATATGCTATATTACTAATAAATACACCAACTTCGGTCACATTAAGGACCACTAAGGAAGGTTTAAGTAGTTTTCTGAAAGACTACAATGTCGTATTTTGTTCACAAATAACTAAAGAGTCATCTCATCAAGTGTGTAGGGCAACTGTTATCCTGCAGATCACCTGCCCCAGGAGAGGTGACAGTCCTTTCACCTTGCACCTGCTGCTGTTTGGCACAACACGCCTCACACATCTCATCTCTGCATCTGGACCCTACCAGATGTTCTTGAATAATTTCTCAAACAGGTGAAAGTTCCTTCCCTTTGCAGCTGAACTCGTATTGCTCGACATTTCTTCCAATCTAGACACATCAAGACAGGCGCAACCAATTTCTGCTCAGATTTTTCTTACTTTAAAAACCTTTGCTGCAGTGAGGGGGAGACACACCAGAGAGCCTTTATCCGCTCATTTCATTTGCCCCCTGCTGAAAAATAAGTCTTTAACCTGATCCTGAAAGGTAGCATGTCTCAAATGCATCACAATGTCCAAAAAGCAGATGGCCGTCTAGCAAGACAACTCTTTCTCTGAAAAGCTGAATAATACATGCATATCTTGTTCTGATCCAGCACATTCAATAGCCTATAGAAAAGGATTGCTCTCAACGTAAACCATTTTGCTAGAGGCCGTTCTCTTTCCTCAGGTCCAGTCTCCCATAAATAATTTGCCTTCAACCTTCAAATGCATAAAAATTGCAACTTGTTGGTTATGAGAGAGAACAGTGAGGATGCACTTTGAATGCCAATGTGGCGATGAATAAACAATGGCTCACTACTCCAGGAGCAATGCAGAGCTGCCAGGAGACATTGCTTTGAGTCCACAGGCTCTCTTAATGGTTTTTGCCACAGACCAAGCCTTTCAGTCAGCTGTGAATAGGAGGCTGTTTTGATCTGGGGTGGACCACTTTAATAATTTTCAACAAAGCAACAATTCCCAAGCCACACTGGACAACCTTGGTTGATCCCTTATGATTATCCTCCAGCCACAGAACTCACATTAAGCCCTGCTTTAATGGGTTTTCTATAACAACAAGCTTATGGTATATGGGTAGCCTCATACTCGCTTTCAGGGCATGTACCAAAAGGTTACGTAGGCACCAACGAAAAGGATCTATAGAGCTCAAATAATGAGTTCTTCATGTTTTCACAGAAAATCCAAATAAACTCCCCTGAAAATTCTAAAGCAATAAAATAGTCAGGATCCTCTGCAGTGTTTCTGAGGAGATGTGAGATGTCTGTGAAGCAAATCAAAATCTGTGATCTCCCCAGAATGCAATAGGAGTGGTGTCATTTCTGCAGTGCTACAGCGCCATCTGGCGATGAGCACACAGAACTTCAGATAATTTGTTCACACAAATCCCCTACGCTCTTATCTGCAATATATGCATGACACAATAATTCACCAAATATTAATATTAGTTATAATATATCTTTATTTTTAAGACTCTCACTAAAATAACAAATTTAACATGTCTTAACTGAATATCCTCATCTACATGTTCAGATTTGAAATAGCATCTTTAATGAATAAAACAACATCAGACTGTATGTAAAACACCACATTGTTAAAAGTTCCCTAAAAGAGGAAAAAAATGTTCATTTTGTGACAAAACCACAATGTCTTACAAAATGCATTCTCCTAACAAATGAGCATATTTTCATTTTTGTCTAGTATATTTTGTTGTGGTAGCTTCAACAGAAATCAGAACAGATTGCATTACTCAGTGCCAAGGTTAGAAATCATGAGGTTATTCACCACCCCCCCCAAAAGTGCTAATTTATATTTGAGATGATTCAAAGCGAGCTGTATTATACAGAAAAAAATAGATACTGTATATCAAGAGGCTTTATGTCCACCATGTTAAGACAATGTGTTCATACACAGTTATCCTCAAAAGTGCTTGTTGAAGTCTGAGCAGACTAGAATAGAAAACAAAACGTACAGTACATTGGCCACATGTTAGCAGTGTGTTATTTATACAAATATAATACACTTAAAATGACTGTTTTATACACATTCTTATATGTACTTTAAAATCATATTAATAAAACTGTTGTTACTTTACTCTGTCTTTTCTCACTGCTTAGACCCAAAATAAAATTTATCAGCCATCATTTTCTCAAAGAAGCCACTTAATGTTACTCTCAAATCTCTAAAATTAAGACAATATCTGCATGTTTTATTTGTTCCCTTTGAACTTCCTCAAATTGCAAAACATCTTACTTGCACTGAAGCCAACAGTAGCAGCCTCTATTCACACATTTTTAGCAGCTCATGAAGGTTAAAACAAACACACTTTCAACAGTCTGTTGGTCTGGCAGAGGATAAAGTGCGGTTCTCCTTTGGCCACAATTGGGAATTAGATTAAACCAGACATCAGAAAATCACTCGTAGACCCCACCCTCTGATCTGAGAGCTGCATGATGAAAAGCCTCACGACCCAGAGCCTTGGATAGCAGTCTCTGGCCGTGTGGGGACATGCAGCCCTGGCCAGGCAAATACCCGGCCATAGCTTTCCCAGATCTTGCAGGTTTAAGTCTGGGAGCTGCATAATATCCCTCCATGTGGTCATACTTTGTGGGCCTGACTTTTGTGCTCTGAGTCCTTCTGGTGGGTTGAGTGGAAAAGGATCCCAGGTGTTCGGGATCTAAAGGGGACTTGGTGTGGTAATGATGGTAGTGACGGTTTTCTCTGGTGCTCTGTGATCGCCCAGGTCTCCTGAGGATGCCAGGTTTCAAAACACCAGAGTAGCTAGTGTTGGTCAGCATTAATCGATCCTGGTCGTGACCTCGCGTATGGCTTCTGTCATTGTGCTCGATGTTCTTGAGGTTGGGACAGCCCCTCTCTGGGAGTGAGGGGACTTTACGAAGCTGCGGCTGCTGCGGGGAGCTTTCTTTGATCTGGATTCGCTTGGATGGTCCTGCCTCCGCACCGGATCGGTGACCACAACGCTGCCTGGTGACCTGGGCCTCAGCCTGTTGAGACCTTGGGGAGGTCGGGGAAGAAATCACAACACCGGTTTCTGTCCTGCCAGCGGAGAGGATGCAGGCGTTTCCAGGGTCTGACTTGCTCCTTGTGTGCATTATTTCTCTGCCTCTAAAGCCAATCGGCGAGACAGGACTTCCAAGAGGAGACGCAGCTGGACAGGTGTTTTTACGCCTACTTTTACTCTCTTGCTTGCACGGTTGATATATGACTCTTTCGAAAATATCTGCATCTCTTGCTTCATAAACTACTGTGTCTCTGCTTTCTATGTAGAGCTCCCTGTTGACAGGAGGGACACAGTGTGGAGTATAGTTATAGTAATCAGATTGTCCGCTTTCCCTTGAGGAATGTAAAGTGTAAGACTGACTGTGTCTGATACCACTTTGCCGGCAGGGTTCTACATAATACCGGGAGTCATCAGTGGGGCTCATATCTGAATAGGGGTTGTAGCGGTAGTCAGCACGGGAGCCCTCAAACTGGGGGTGAAAACCAGTCTGAATGAGCCTCTGATAGGGCGTCTCTGGGCTCGATGTCTGCTCAACATAAAACATGGTGTCAGGAGGCAAGACTTCTGTCTCTGCCAGCTCATAGTGGCTGATCTGAGGGGCATGGAAGGAGCGAGCCCTCCGGATCGCTGGGTGTCCGACTATTCTGTCTTCTGACCTCCGCCACGGACCTTGTTGCCTGTGGCAACCACTGATAAGGTGCTCATCTCTATGGTAACGTCTGGTCTGAGGTGACAAAGGGAGCCTTAAACCTAAAGTGCTGTAGTGGCTGTCAGAAGCCTGCCTGTATACGCTTTTTGGCCCTGAAAGGTGAAGTGGCAGAGCGTCAGGATGAGGGCAGTGAGGGGCAGGCATTCGTCCTGATTGAATCAGACGATTATGATGGTGATGATGATTACTGTAGACATCGTCAACCAAGCCTAGAGGTCTTTCCTCTTCTGTGCTGTAGTGATGAGCTGAGGACAGTTGTAATGGACGTGGAAGGACCTCTTCTATTGAGGCAGGCATGGAGGTCTCAGCCAGAACTGCACGGAAATTAAAGACATTTATGGAGTCAGTGTTCACATATACGGGAGACGTCGATGGGCTGTGAGGGGAGCAGACAGGCTGGGTGGGTGTTGAGACACCGACACTCTGATAAGTGGGTTCTGCCTGGGTGTCATCATGCCTCATATCTCTAAGCTGTTGCTCTTTTTCCTCTCTGCGGTCCCTCATCTCTCCGCTGCCTTCATCCAAGCTCCCTGACCCGAGCGGGCTGACATTTGGTGTGAAATTGCACAAGCTTTCCTGTCCGTCAGTCACCTGCGACGGCTCTGAGCAGAGGTGTGCAGGTAGAAAATGAACAGGGCGAGGGCCGCAGTGGCTCTCAATAGCAGTATGCCCTGATGAAGACCACTGGGAGACGGAGGAGGCTTGAGGGTCATTGTACTCCTGTAAGTACACTTTAAGATCGAGCACAGAGGGCCGGGGCAGTCGGTCCTGGGCATGAGGAGCTTCGAGTCTCTGGTGAGGGTTAGAAGGGACGTTGCTGTGGGTGTTTCTCCGCTGGGAAACGCTGCTGGCCTTTTGAGCAGATTCAGCAAGAGCCAAAGCCAACTTGCGCGCCGCACTCGTCAAGGGAGGGTGAGGAGGGAGAACAGACACTGAACTCATAAGTCTATCTGTTCCTGGGGAGGGATAAGACAAACAACGCTACAGTATGACAGGACAAACAAAGCTATGGTAAGACATGATGGGACAAAAGACAAAAGCTTTCATAAGAAACTAGAGAATGCATTATTTTTTAAACACACTAACTATAATATGTATGTCTTTTAAGTGTCAGAGTGTGGTTACTGACCTGGATCAGGCAGGTTCTGTGCAGACTGGCTGAGGTCTGTCAGGCCTGATGCCTGGCTCGCTGTGCTGAGTGGGCTGCAGTGTTGATAGGACACTCTGGGCTCCTTTCCATCTGCTGCCGGAGTTTCACACTTCCCCACCAGGGGAGATGAGGAGGGCAGGGCTGATGAAGAGGCGGATGCTGCACCTCCAAATGGTGTGGAGGCAGAAGCAGTCTGAACATCTGCTTGTGTCTTAAAGGACTTCTTCCTGAGTTTAGGGGAGAGTGGCTTTGAGGTAACCTTCTTCCCACCTTTACCAAGAACTGGACTAATGTCTGGAGACTGAGAGTAGCTAATGTTGTTGTTTGGAGAAGAGATGGGTTCTGATTCACTGGAACACCCTGCGCTCTTTCTCCATTTATTTCCATTTTTGTGTTGTTGTCCAGGTGTTGCTAAAGGTGGACTGCACTGAAAAGACATAGGGTCAAAGTCCAAGGAAGAGATGCCTGCCGCCGGGGGGCAAAGGTCAAGATCGTCGTCTTGATGCGGAAATGTAATATAGGCTGCAGTACGGACAGTATGAGCTGAGAGGTCATCTTTACTTCTGCCGATGCGCAGGTCGTCTTTACTGACAGATGAAATAGCCTCACTTGTCGAACGAGGTCTAAGGGGGCGATAACTAGGAGGTTCCCCTGAGCGAGAGGAAAAAGTGCATATTTAGACCGAATGTTCACTAATCATATGAATACTGATAATTAAACTGCAGGGAGTAAATTGCAACAGCTCTGCGCTCAATTTAAGATTACCTTCAACATTGTGCAAAGAGGTGAGAGATTCTTCACTTTTGGTGGAGCGCAGTGTACCACTATCTCCTCTTCCACCTGCAAATGTTTTCAGAGTTGTATTTTTTCTTATACAGCATTTGCATATTACCCTTTAAAACATCCCAACTGTAAATTCTAAAGAACAGTTGCATAAATTGACAATTTCTATTCAAAAAGTACATGTGCATCATGAGTGTTTTAAAGTGCAGATAAGGAAACTTGTGTGGTGTTCTAACCTGGCAGTGCAATGCTCTTTATCTCATTAGGCTCACTGGGGTGTCGCTTCAATTTACGTTTGGACACAGAGTGGGATTTGCCCAAGTGGAAAAAGGAGAGCCAGTTCCCCACAGGAGACTTCTTGGCCTTAGTAGGAACCCGCTTGATGCTACAATAAAGAGACAAATCACTTTCACCACTTCCTGTTTCTGTTTACTAGGAGAAGAGGCAGTCTGTGAAGACTCCAGGAGGTTTGTCAAGACATTCATGAATTGTGTGAGAGCTAAAATAATTCAATGTAAATAATTCTAATCTATAAAACAGTGGAATGAATCTCTATCTAAGCAACCATCTAACATAATTTAAAGGTATTCAATTACCAAGGTCATTAAAAGCAGTCATTAATCTTTTGTGGAATAAATTTATAAGCACTGCGCATTATGTAAGCTGCATGCAGCACAGAACATTAAAGCTTCAGTGTGATATGATATGAGTGGGAAAAGGGACCTAACTGCAGAAACTGAAAATAGATCTTCCATCACTCTGTGTGTGTATATGTATATATACACAGAGCTCATTGTGAAGTAACAAAAGCACATATACATACACACAGAGGCTTCTGTCATATTTCTATAGCAACTACAAATGGACTTCATTCTTCTTCTTCTTCTTCTTCTTTTTTTCCCCCCATTTTATGACACACGCCTTTAAGCATTAAGATGCATTACAGTCACCCACTATCTTTATCTGCATTATTATCCAATAAAAGCCTAGAGTGAATAAACCAAACACTGGTTCTATTTCACACGCGTCTGCGACTTCACTGCTGGATGCCACTATAGGTTACACACAGAACCTTTAATAGCTGATAATGTATTTCACTAAGCATAAGGATAGATGTAAGATATAGAAAAGTACTGTGCTTTGGAATAGTGCATATGTACCTGTCCAGCGGGAGCTCAATGACTGTATGGAATTTGCCGAGAAGAGCTCCCGGTCCTTCTCCCACCTCGATGTAGTCGCTGTGGGTTAGGCAGGGGGTGGTGGCTGGGGAGCTCAGCTGGGCCTGAGTACGAGCCTGAGCCTCCTCCAAAGACAGTAACTTTGTGGATGGGGAGCAGATCAGCAGTGATTTTGGTCTGGATAAAGTGTTGTTACCTACAGAAAGATCCATAGATGCATTTGAGTTATTTTGTTTCTATTGTTCTATCTTCTATGACGTAAAGACAGATGACTAACCAGTGCTTTCCCGTATGATGGCATTGAGTTTAGGGCTGAAGAGAGCCTCGGTGTTGTTGAGGATGAACTCCACCACCACGGACTGGATACGCACCTCCATAAAGGCTGCCGTGCCACTAAAGCAGGCCGACTCGATCTGTCTGGACCTGAAACACAGTTACAGTACAGCACAACCTACTTCAGTGCTCCGGACCACTGGGACATGCCCTAATTCACTGCCACAGAAAGACAGAAATGAAGCAGCAGAGCAAATGGTGCTAATTTAACCACACAGGGTTAATAATAATGTTAACAGGTTAAAGGTCACCTGAGGAGGTTAGGGGCCCAGACAATCGCCAGGTTTTTAGTGTGCATGTTGGTCATGGAGCTAAAGGTGGCCAGGTGCGACAGATGCCTCATGAGGAACTCCAGAGTCCTGTAAAGACAAATTTAGTGTTAATCTCAAAACATTTAGCTTTAGAAAGCTAAGAAACTGTGTCACTGAAGGTCCAGTCTACTCAGCCATGTTCCCAGCTCAGGTGTTTTAGTCTAACAAAAACTTAGACTAAAACCAAATATATTTCTTCATCTGAAATAATAAGAATTTAAAAAACAGAGTGGGAGGTAAAATCACCTTTGTTTGCATTTACCCTGTTGTTACTGGCTTAAAAGGGTATGATGACTTTACACAAGATGGGACCTTTAATGAAAATGGTTTTGTAAATCATATATGTGATGTCATGCATTCTTTCATACCCACATTTTCAGCTTCAGAATTAATAGTATTGCAAAAAGACCAATAAAATAAGAGTAAAAAAAATACAGGGACTAACTCTAAAACAAAAATCAAATAAAAAAACAAACTGAAAATTTAAAAACTAAAAATTCTGGGGTAGTAAAAGATGAATAAGATGCATAACAGTGATGTGATGCCCAAATGTGGGTCACGTCTACAGATTTTTTTTTTGTTTTTTTTTTGTTCTTTGTTTTTTTTTTTTTTATACAAAAACATTGATGTCTTAACCAGGTCAGAGGGGGCTTTCCTTTTGCCTGACTGTTTATAAACAAGGATTTTGGTGGAACATTATCTTCACTCATTCCATTTGAGAGTCTGAACACCTGTGTCAAACACATCCATGTCATGCCACCAGGGGGCACCAGTCAGCCTCAGACCTGACCTGTAATGTGGCGGAGGCAGCTGCTGGATGACGTTGTGGATTTTCACCAGCCTTTCCTCATCTGTGGCTGCAGATACGGCTTCCTGTGAAGACAGAGGATAAAGCACACATGACTTCCAGGCTGATAATCGCAGCAGTGGGAGTTGCCTCAACTATCCTGCTCTCTTTTCTGTCCCTTTTATATTCAAAGCAGCCACTGTTTTAGCTTGCTTAATCTGTTCTTTGGTTTTAAACATGCATATCCCCTGCTGTTCCTAGAAATCTGGGCGTAATACAACGACCCAATTTTGAGCGGTTCCACTGTGCCGGTTCTTACTGAGAATCTGTCGTAGAGCTGGTAGGTGAGCAGAGGGTTGGGCAGCTCTCTGAAGTACAGTTTACACAGTGAACCCACTGAGTGGATGTCCTGTCTGAACGCATCTTTGGTCAAGTCTGGGACCTGTTCAGAGTCAAACTCATGTCTAGAAAGAGACAGAAACAAGAAGAAGAGTGTTGGACTCATCCTACTGCCCATTTGATATGATGAAAACAGACAAAAGAGCATTTTTACAATACGACATTTATGTATTTTACAATTTTACATCCACAAAATTGCCTATTCTAAGGGAATTCTGGTTTAAATGCACTGGAGGATACATATAAAGAGCATTATACATCCTTCTGTACAAACGACTAAGAGCAGACTTTTCCAGCTTTCCTCTACAGTTGAACAATGAAACTAATTACTGACAAAATCCAAATAAAGCTAAATAAAGTGTCTTAACGGGAAAACTAATTTTACTTGACTAACTTTGAAAATTCTGGATACAATGCACTGATTACTTGATTTAATTTTCGTTTTAATTTTTCTTTTCTTGAGCTAAAGGGCAGTTTCCCTTACTGGACCAATAAGGTTAATCTGAATGTGAATCAAGATGTAATGTAACAAGCTTGTTTGGTACAGACCTCAGCGAAAAGCAGAATGAAATGCACCAGTTAAATGCAGAAATGAACATTCACACTAAAAATGGCAGGTGAAATATCTGTCAAAATCATTGCCAAATGTACAATATATATAAAAACAGACTGAGCCTTGATTTCGTCTGCATTGTCAGGGATATTTTCTTCCAATAATATGCAGAATGCAAGAGGTCCTGTATGTCACCATTTAATTATCCCTGTCTGAGGAGTGTATGCAAGTATGATGCTTAGATTAATATCTTCTTAAAGGCATCATAAATTGCAAAAGGGAGCGATTACAGCCACAGTCTGATACATTTATTCAAAGAAAAGCCACTTCACCAGCCTCCACTGTAGTAATAGGTGGTGTGGATTTGCATTAATATCTTATGTTCTTCAAGTTACTGTTTTTTATCAGGGATTTAAGCATTATTTTTATTATTATATCTTATCAACCAGCAAAGTTCTCCTAATTTCATCGAACACACAATGTCAATAAAGGCTATTTTATTCTATTGTATTCTATTGTATTCTATTCTGTTATTTTTTTTCCCTATTTAAAGACCACTACAAGAACTTCAAGTTGTCTACAAGCTGTCACCTGCCGTGCGAACACAGAGTAGGTTGCAGTTGGTGCCTTGTCAGCGTTTCATCAAAAAAAAAACCAAAACAAAACAAACCCAGCTGTAAAAACATTAGCATCGCAAACCTCAGTTTCTGAATGTTGGAGGAGATCCCAGAAACTCTGTAAATTCCATCAACCACTCCGTTTTTCTCTATGAATTCGGCACAGCTCTTGACAACCTGCGGAACTACAGGAAACAGTATAAGATACATACGGTTGAATTAAAAAAAAAAAAAAAAAAAAAAGATGTAATGCATAATGTGATTTTATTAAGGAGAATCATCAATCTGTCACCAGTGTAAGCCTTATTAGGTTTAATTCAGGTCAAAACTACTAAAACCGCATGGGTTTACTATTTCCACAGACAAGTATCTGAAAATGAACAATAATAGTTTCTGATTACAGGCTATTACTTGCAAACACACGGCTTCAGCTGGGATTTAACCAACACTGATGTCTCTATTACTGGTTGCGATCCTCCTGTTTTAAGACTCTTTTAAGGTTAAATTATTGATGCGTTTTTTTTTGGTGACTATAAAACGTTAAAGTAAATAATTCAAGTCTACAAAACACAAGAATCACACTCACACTGCTGTTTTCATACTACTACATCACCAGCACTGATATTCACTGTCCTCCAAAAATGTAGTGTAATGTAATTAACTGTAGCTGTGGGCCGTCTTAGACATTTACAACCTATGACAAGGTGCCAGAAGGAAACAGTGCTTTAATTTGAGGGGTCACAGGCCAAAATCATAGTGAAAACCGCTTGTCTACTGCTTATTCAAACTACTTTAACCCATAAAGACCCAAACATCCACCAGCGACCAAACTCACCGACTGATCTAAACTGTTTAATACCTGTTGATCCACTTATCCTATCAATCCATGTAAATAATTGGTATAAAATACAGTTTGTCATCTTTTCATTTGGATGTTCAGAGGCTCTGTAGTTACCATGGAAACACCGTCATGGAGTTTGATAAATGAAAGTAGTGAAAGGTGCTTGATTTTATGTTTAGTTCATGGTAAACTTTCTCATCATTTTTTTTTCCTGAATTGATATAATAACCTTTGAATTCACTTTGCGCTTTTATGAACATCTAAATGATAAGTAAATGAAATATAGCAAAATACCTGATTTACACTGAAAAATGCAAAATACAGAAGATAATGTTATAATAAACTGTGATAAATCACTTCAGAAAAGTTAACGGAGAAAAAAAAAATTCATTTGAAAACTGACACAAAAGTAGCGCTGGGTCTTTAATTTAATAATCTGCACAAACTGACATGACTGAACAAAGCGGTGAACATAATCAGAGCTTTGCCTCTAAGAAGCCCTTCAGAAAATAGAAATAAAGAAACGCTTTTGGCAAATCTTAATCAATTTGTTGTGAAAAACGCCCCGGCGGCATACAAAACCATAATTCACCTCGTCGACTCGGTTTACATTAAAGTTCACAACAATGTAATCACAAATCCACTAAACTGGCAGCAAATTCACTTCTAATCCCTTTCAGAGGTGTTTAAAGTTTTACCACTGACTGTGAAATGCCAGCAGTTATGAGTTTAACAATGCTATAATGTAAAAGGCTAAATAACATTGTAGGAAAATTTCACCCTCGTGTCCTGAGTTGTGGAGATGCTCCCCCAGGTCACAGCCAAACACTCTCTCTTTGAGGATCCCACGTTGACGGAGCTTTTGTGGCGGAGGCCGCGACTTCATAAAAGTCCTCAGGAACGTAACCAGCTTCCCGTGCTTCTTACACACTGATTAAAAAGACACAGAAAGATGCGACAGTCACTTTAGATGAATCCCGCTCATATCTCTGGAGCCGGTCTTGAATAAATTATCAGGTCGAGCTACAGAAACAGTCTTTGAGAAGAAGATAAGAGTACCTGGCTTTGGCACCGAGCTTTGAACACTGGGGGGAATCTTGTCATTTATCAGCTCCACACAGTCGCAGGGGAAGAAACCGACCTGCGAGTGGAGAGCAGGAGATGAGCGGAGGACGAAGGGGGAAAATATAAGCGCGTATGCAAAAGTCCACTGTAGAACGCTGTATCAAACTGTGGTATGTTGAAGATAGTGAAATAGGTCAGGAAGCATAAGGGAACAAACTACCTCAGGCACAGAAATCACACTGTACACCGTTATTACACCTATTACATCATGAATTTAACCTAGTTTTGTTGAAGCAAAAAAAAATTGAACTTATACAAATTAAGGCGAACTGGCAGTCCACCTTAAAACCGCCAATGGGATACATTTACCCGCAGCTCTTTGTTTTTATGTCCCACTTTCCTAACATTGTGTTGTATTACATTAAAAAATATTGGCATTCATAATATTATCCTCCACTGGGTCAACTTTATCGCTATAGAAATACATTGTTTTTCACTTTGTTTACGTTTAAAGTTTCTAGACAACAACATTTCCTACTGTGGGAACTAGCAGATATGTACATCGAGTCATTTATGATAGTTTACAATGGAAAACAGTCAAAGAAATATCCAGATGTGTTCTTCTTACACCCATTTTCACTGTCATTTTAGACTGATTTAAGACTGCTCTTAGTGTTCTCAGAGATATTGGAATAATAAAACCAAAATAACCATAACATATGCAATGATTCCTTAATTTGTAGGTTATTTTATTTCTGAATTTAATGTTGGTGGCAAACATTATTGTTAGGTTATTTTTATGTACCTGCATAATAATGATCATCACTTCTGGCAGCTCTGGTGTTAAGATAATTTACCTTTTATTTTTACGTAAAGAGACAGATTTTTTTTATGTTAGTGTGTGTAAAACATTTACCTGGAAGCCATGTTTTCCTCTCCACCAGCCAGTGTCTTCTTTAGGAGGCATGTCTATTACAGAAACTATGTCCCCGACCTACAAAAGGCAAAACATACAGAGTTTCATTATAAGAACAGTCTTTTTATTGTCCAGTAGGCTTCAGTGAGTTACAAATATCATACTTGAAGACATTAAAAAACATCATATAGATTCTTACAATAATAATCCTCATTCATTCTGTCTGATCCTGTTGTCTGCTTGTATTTTCTTTGTTTTGCTGCGTTCTGGATGTTTCTGAATGTCAACTTTAATGCAGTGAGATTGTACCTCCAGCAGCACCAACATGCATGGGTGATATAGCATAACAATGAAGTGGTTTCTCTCTTCATTCAACGCTTCTCACTGACTGCACACTTCTGTCTGAGACGTAAAACTCTGGGCAAAGCGAACACATACAAATAAACCTATCAGCTGGATATGGCCTCTACAACATTCCTGTAGAAAGCCTGGCTGTGTTTACATCTGTTTTCAGAATATAATCATTGTGAAAGAATCAGGAGACATATTTTTCTATTTTTTCTATTCCTTATTCGTTCAGTGGAGATACAGGTTAGAAATGTACCTGCTTTGCCTTCGGAAATAAAAGCAGTAAAATTCCCAAACTCAAAGACGTTACCTCAAAGGTTAACTCGTCGGTGGCCTGAGCTGTGTAACGTTTAGTGACGTGGGCGGCAGCGATGGCAGGGACATTGATTGAAGCCTCCTCAGACACGAGCAGATGGTTCCCTTTGTTGTCGATCTGGAAAGTAAAACCACTAATTCAACCAACAACCTCACAGTTGCACATTTGATATGTTCTTATCTATGTCCCATTTGCTGTTGAGGTTTTCAGACGTAAAGGTGTGAAGTTTTTTTTTCTTTGGCTGTTTTTCTTTCACCCATGTGCTGTATAATTATAAAGGCAGCTGGTCCTGCCTGTTAACCCATAAAGACCCAGTGCCAGCTCCTAAATGATTTTCTTCTCTATTTTTAACTTTTCTTAAGTTATTTATCACCATTTATTATAATATTATTCTCAGCATTTTGCATTCTTTAGTGATTGTCTAAGGTTTAGGTATTTTCCTATATCTAATTTACAGATCATGATTGATGTCCATAAAAGCTCAAATTAAAGTTCGATATTATTATATCAAAAACAGAGAAAATGGAGGAAAAACTGACTTTTCCAGTAAAATATATTAACTGAACATAAAAACAAGCATCTCCATCCACTGTCATTGATCCAACTCCATTGGTTTTACTGGTTAATCAATGTTGTAGAAGATGACAGTGTTTCCATGGTAACTACAGAGCCTTTTAACGTCTAAATGGGTCATATCTGATGACCATGAAAAGATGATAAACTACATTTTACACCAATTATTTACATGTGTTGATAGGATTAGTGCATCAACATGTATTCAACTTTTTCTATCAGTAAATGATTTTGGTCACCAGTGGATGTTTGGGTCTCTGTAGGTTAAACCAACAAAATCAAATGATGAATGTCACACGTTTTCAATCAAGTTTTTGAACTGTGCCACAACGATTTGTGAAGGTAATATATACGGTACCTCTTCCTAACAGTTATCATATAACTTTGATTACATGTGTCATCACTGAGCTGCTAAACAATGCTAAGTCAAGTACAAGACACCATCAATCCATTTACAATCAAATGCAACTCCATCGCAGCAGGGAAAAATATAGGATGGAACTTCGGGAGGAACAGGAAGGAAAAACTAGAATGCAAAAACTGAATTGTGAATATTAATATTATTTCTCAATCTGGTCAAGAAGTGATAGCAAATACGAAGAAAAAAAAAAAAACAAGAACCGATACCTCCATCCATGTTAGCACCGGGCCACAGTTGATCTTATTGTCAGCGATGGCGGAGAAGCGGGACAGGTAGGTGGCCAACATCTTGGTTACTGACTGAAAGGAGACACAATATTAATATTTTATAGAGTCAAAAGAATCAAGATTATTTTTCCAGACAAACACTTTCATGAGAAAAGTTAGATGAGAAACGTCAGAGATAAAGCAGACGTAGCTCTGTGATACCTCAACAGTGTCCTTTATCGTGTCGTATCTTGGCAGCTCAGTGAGCTCAGAGTAACGGCGGTCATAGATACACAGATGCAGATGTTTGTCCAGCACTCGGAAATCTTCATAGGATCTCTTTACCAGCCAGTTTTTTCCCTTTGACAAAGACAAAGATGAGACACAACAGTGAGGTTTGAGAAAAACACTCCTTAACAGTTTCCTTATATAACACAAATCAATTATTATCATTACCTGGCAGGTGATCTGAACCAGGAAGACCAGCTCTTTGGAGTCCAAACCCGTCTTTGGTCCTTCACTTTGTCCCTCTGCAAAGGCCAACTAGAAGGGAAAAGAAGCCGATAAATAAGACATAGAAAGAGGAACTACTATTGGGAGAGCCCATACTCTAAATAATGCATGAGTAGAATACAACAACCTCTCCGTATGTGACCTTTCATACAAAAAACATCATGTCCAACCCTTGTTTTCCATTCAATAGTAAAACCACTTAAAGCCAAGACTCACACTGAATGGTAGATCTGAGGATATAAACCTTAAAGATGACAAAACCATAAGAGGTGATGGTTAAAAGGATGGAGGAGAATATGTTTGGAGAAAAAAGAACCTTTAAGAACTAAACCTTTACTTGGCAAATACATTGATTTCTCTGTCGCCAACACTGATGCGGTTCATATTCTCAACTCACTATAAATCCTGCAGTATGAAATATATAATACATAAGCTGCACAGATATCAGCACTTGCAGGCGGTGTAGATTCAGCACAGTG
>JAPQRQ010000006.1:23768968-23793582 GCA_037367365.1 Apogon talboti | reverse complement strand
ATGTTACTGGTCTGGCCCGCTTGAGCTTCAGTTAGGCTAAATGTGGCCCCTGAACCAAAATGAGTTTGACACCCCTGGTTTACATCAACCCACTCTTTGTGACACGGATACAGTAATATTGGGTATCACATCAGGTTTGATGCATGTACATGGAAAGATGGTAACACTTACAGAATCGTCGGCTGTGATTATGGCTGGGTTCAGAACACAAGTATAACGACAGTATGTAGCATAGCATTTGCATTGCCAGTAGTAATAGTACTGACTGAATGTTTAGATACTACTAGTTGCATGCAGCAAGTAGGACCGCTTTTAGAGAATTATTGATGATGATATGTTGACAGATAACCTCCAGTCACGGTAAATAAGGTTATCTTATGTGCTGTCAAAGTGTTTTACGACATAAAAAACTGTGGTTAAAGTTCCAGAGTGATGAAATATAAAACTACAGAGTGAAAGAAGGAGCTTAAGTCATAAACAGATTTTCCATGTTATAAAAGGGTGTTGAATGCAAAAAAAATGAGCTGAAAAATTAAAGATTTGTACTGTAATACATGGTTTTCTTTTTCTTAAAATGCAACATTTAGGAACTAGTGTTAAATCCGATTAATCAGTCAAATTTCAGATTACTACCCTGTAACTATACAGTACATGAATTAACTATCATCATCTTGGGAGACCCTTTCACATATACTGTTAAAAAATAAAGTTGAACAAGAATCAGACCCTTGTAAAGGGGCATTTCATTTGTGCAGATCACAGAGAACATTTGCAGGTCGGATTATATTATTCAACTTGAAATTCTTTAAAAATATACATTACTGTGCCAAAGTCTTAATCCACCTTCAGCGGTATTTTTTGCAGGGTTAAAATAAGCATACATATTTATTTTTCATTCTCTTTTCTTCACATACAACAACAAGATACACATACATACATGCACAGCCTTAATAGACACAAAAAAAACAGAACTAAATGTGTTCTAAAGGTTGAAGTCACTATTTAGTGTGACTCCTGTCCCCATGACAAGAAGCAGCACAAACAATTATAAACATCTGACATGTGTTGAATGAAATCTGGTATAAAATGTCAGCAAATTAATGCAATGAGTCTTATATTGTCTGAACAAAAGGGTTAAATACATGTTAAGTGCACTAAATAATAAGGTCACACTAAATACTATCACTTTGGTTTATAGAAGCTGTTTTCTCCCTGTTTTGTGTTGTACATAATTCACATATATCCAGATTGGATCTTCATACAGAGACTGAGAAATGCATATGTACTGCAAATGTAAATAAGACGCATACAGATTTATGTGTTTGTTAAAGATACGTGACCGATGTGAAAGATAGAACTGGGACAACCTGTTGACAACTGACTGACGTTCATGGAAGAGTCAAACCTCCATTACTGCTACTTTTCCCTTTTTATTTTGTAAACAACCGGGAGGAATGTCCTGACAACACGTAACTAGACTCCTCCTAGTACAGTCTTCCCATAACTAGCCTTAAATGTATGCGGGTGCTTAGTGATAAATAATGTGCTCAGGCGTGTGAGCACAAACAGAGGTCTGTGCTTACACCTCAGAGGTAAGTCGCTGTACTTGAAAAATCCTTCCAATTAACACAGAGGCAGTTTTACCTCTTTTCTAAACAGGTCCTGCTAACGAACATAGAGCTGTTTGGACTAATGAGTAAATTTCCTAGCCCCGGCCACTGCTGTAGTGGCAGTTTCCCCCAGCGCCTCTGGCCTGTGCTGAGTGCTGTTGACTGACTTCCACAAAGCCTCCTGACTCAGCAGAATTCAAGTCGGCAGACAGGAGCACTGCCAGAGTGGACTCCACTCAATCCACATCTCATATCTTCTCTCTAATGGACACTGTAACCTTGCCAGAGGATAACCAATGCATTACAGGCGGCAAATTAATTTACTGTTGAGATGTGTCACATAAATACAATTCCATATAGGTCAACCTGGAAGAAACGGCTTTGTAAAGTCATAGGAATGTGCATGTGCTTCCAATATTGTCCCAAATCAGAACTATTAGTTTCCTGTGACACCTTGCACTGTAATATAATTAAGCTTCGGTGCAGCATGTGAGTGTAACACTGCATGTAATCATCAATGTGACAATTATCTGCTGTTTGCTAACAACATTCTACCACTCTGTAGTGCTTGCATGCATTCCATGATAAAACATTGCATGCCGCACAGTAGATTGCCTGACCTTGCTGACTGAACCAAACAGACTGTGAATCTTTTCAAGTGCAGGAACATACTGTACTTCACATTGTAGAGGAGGTTGGATAGCTGTGTGCTCAGAGCTGCCTGCCTGCTCAAGAAGAAGAAGAAGAAGAAGAAGTCATGGGCGTTTGATTCCTCTTGACAGACCGTGTAGGAGAAAAAGTTGAACATGACACAGAGCAACGTTATGAACATGCGTTTTCCTAGCAAGCACCACTCGGTATTATGGCCACAACACATGAAAAGAAATTCTCCAAATAGCTTGAGCTATAAAAAGATAAGATGTTCAACTGAAGCTGTCAAGACTGTAAAAAAAAAAAAAAAAAAAAAAAGTCAAACTTTCAGAGCCAGGCTTGGTCTGTACACGTCATTTTCAAACACAGAGAAAAACAGGGGACATTGTGCAGCATAGCAGATGAGAAAAAAACAGCACAATGTCAAAACATGTAGCACAGTTTCTCTGACATTGATCTAATGTTGGAAATCTCAGAATCAACCATGCACACAGAACTACAGTGAATCATCCGCTTAGTGAAAACTCCCACAAATGTAAGACTATGAAGACATCAAACTGTCACACACTAAAGGAGGAAATGGTTCTTATGTCAAGAGACTGAAGCAGCACAGAACAATGTGGCCCTGGTATCTGATGGCCTACATGGTGTTTTGTGGAAAAATAGGGCAGCCTACACAATTTTTGCACGCTGTTTATAAAACTGGTATCAGCAAGTGTGTTGACATGAAGAATGGCTGCCTACATATTTGTAGCAACAAAAACACAGCAGATGTGTCTATGTGAGTCACAGCTACTTTATCACATGTGAGAGGAGGGAGCAAGACAGTCCAAGCAGAAGGAGGGGGATATAGAAAGTGCTATTTCATCTTTTTTTCCCCCAGATTTGACAACACAGGCTTCAGCCAAGCAAAACTACAATTACAAATGCTAATGGGGCTTATATATTGGCAGAAACGTTATTAACAGACGATTTAGAAAATTTGAAAAAAAAAAAATCAAGTCATGATTTCTTTCAAGTTTAAAAGCTGATTGTTGGACCTGAATGAAAGTTAAACACACCAGATGGCCATTTGTGGATTTAAACTATGCACAGAGAGCCAAGCAACAGAACACTTCAGAAACATGGAAGAAGCGCAGAACGACTGTTAATGACATGAAAATAAACATCAACAAAACAAGACATGAAAACATTTGGTAAATATTTCACTGACAATGTAAAGAAAAATTAATCCAAAAGACAGAAAAATTTTACCTATTGTAATGATAATTATCGTGATATAGCCATAATATCTATAACTCCTCTGTACTCACTGTCATCTAAATGTCTGCACACACAACACATATTGCACTGCCTGCACGGGAAATAGGATTCATTCTGTGGTATATACTTTTTTTCCCCACTAGGGGGTTTCTTGGGGCACTAGCAGTAACTGAATTGAACTGGATAGAAAATTATCGTTATCACCCGGCTCTAAATATGTATGGTATTTATTACTAGTTTCTATGTTTATAGAGCTTAACAGGTCATTAAGATGATGCAATAGAACAGCAAAGTCCCGCCCCCCTCTGTGCACCCTATGGGACCTAACTTGAGAAAAAATGTGAACAGCAGTCAGTGGTGAGAAAATTTACAATCCCTTTTGTATTGCGAAAACCTAAACATATGATGTTTTTCAATTTAAAAGATAATTTTACAAGCCAAGAAAGTCACAGTTTATGGCAATGCTAGTGAATAAACGACTAGTTTTGTGTTGAACAGCTCAATGGACTGCATCTCGTCACATGTGATACACGTCACCAACACGGCCACTGCTTTAGCGCATTTACCTACAATTTTTACGAGCGAGACAATAAAGGATTTTTTTTTTAACTTATTTTTTATTGGAATTTTCTGGATTAGTTACAGTGGAGTGAAGCAACATTAGTACATTATTTTACATAAATCTTTTTTTTTCCAAGTCTTTATCATTGAGTGATAATGGTGGTGGTGTCCTCTTCATGGTTTATATAGTCCGTCCATTTTTCCCCATTCATCATAGAATTGTAGTTCTTGTAATCTCAGTTTATGTGTCACTTTTTCCATTACATATATCTTTCTTTCACTGTGCACGCCACTGCTCCTCAGTCGGAGGATCCACTTTGACAATAAAGGATTTTAAGATGGGTGAAAACCACTACAAGTCTGGTCATATTAAAGCTGCAGGGATGTTATCAGCGACTCTGAACAGATCACATCTGCGACTTTTGGGTGTGTAATCTTTGTATTTACATATTCTCACTGACTGATGGTTAAACAGTTTCACCACAAACTGTGACTTTCTTAACTTGCACAATTATCTTTTAATTTGACAGACATTAAATGTGTAAATGATGAAGGCATAATTCAAAGCGGACGGAAAAAGTAGGTGATTGCCTTGATTTTCGCATAAATGAATGAAACGCAGCCCAAGCACGTTGAGGGAAGTGACGGGCCAGTGTTTTCATCGAGGGGAAAGTTGGTTTCATGCTCTCATTCGGAGCTCTGGAATGCAGTCAACACAGGCAAGAGACGCAGTGGAGAAAGGCCTGCGGTTGCCATGGTAACCCCTCCCGTCCATCGTGACTTGATGCTCCTCCAGACTGAGGATGAGGTAGCAAGAGCAGGGGAATAAACGCCTCGGAGGAACTTTAGACCAGAGGATTCCACCCTTCAAAAACGTCGTCGTCGTCAGTGTCATCGCCGTCCCTCGACCTTGTAGGATTGAGACGCCGAGCGGTGTTCTCTTATTGAGACTCAACGCAGTCATTTTTTTTTGGTTTAAATCCCCCATCTTTACTGGAGCTTTGTCACTGCTTTCTTATTGGGGGAGGAGGAGTTGGGGGTGGTCATATGATCCTATAATCTTCTTGAAATCTAGCAGAGTGAGATTAACTTTATTTCATCTCACACTGGGATGGATGGTGGCACAGCTCAATCTTTGTCCCGATTCATTTAGAATCACAGTGATCCCAGATAAAGGGCAGAGAGCAGGGTGAACAGCAGGCCGATTAAGTTTTAGACAACAAAGACTCAAATATTTAATCAACAAGCCGGTCTGTCACATTCTCAGCCTGACAGTATATGAAAGGTTTTACTGTTTAAGGCCATATTTTACATCCTGATGATAAGTGAAAACAGAGACTATGGGGAAACTGAAAGGACAGTCTGGAAATGTCGTAGGAATCCCACATTGATTCAACAGGATGCAGCCATGTCACTATCCTATTAGCTTACTACTACTGTACGTCAATAATGAGTGGTACAGAAAGTCCCGCGCAGTAATACAAGATCTCATGCACCTGTACAGTCTAGTGTAATACAATACAGCATCACTGCAACAAATACAACCTCATCTATGTCACATAGGTGTTACATAACATAGCAGTAATATCCGAGGCGTGTGATTTTGCCGTTTTGTTTTATCACAAAATGCCATATACCATTCACTGGTGCATACTGTGACAGATACAAGGATGCATTTGATTAAAATGCAAATTATAGAATTTTCTCTAGAGCCTTATTAGTAATTTCTTTGTACAAGAGCTGTTTTCAAGTGTACGATATTAAGTTATGACATAAGGAGAGAGGATCTGTATTTTTACTGAAATATGGAATATATGGCTATATAGGTGTTTTTGTTTTCAATCAACCAGTGGAGTTTGCCCTACATTAAAATAGTCAGTTCCTATGTATTGGAAGCAGAGGCTACACAATCCAACATAACACCACAATGTACAGTTTCAGAAATCATGATCTCAATAAAAAAAACAAAAAACAAAAAAAAAAAAACTATTCTACTTAAAAACCATAAGCTCCAAAAAGCTGGCACTTGTTGCAGGGTGGTTACGTTGTATTGCATTAGATAAGCAGGTGACTGAGTGTCCACCCATTCATTGCATTAGTGAATCCTATGAAAACAGATCGGGAATCCGTATGATGGATCAGCCCGGATTCATGTTTTGGTTTTTTTGTTTATTACATCCAGTGATGCGTTCAAGTTCATAACAGGTCCTTTAACCCGACTGGGAAAAGTTCAGCAGCGGTGTACTCTGACCTGTTGGGCCTGACAGATCACCGGTCAGCCACACGCAGCCGTTACGCACGCGCCTTTATTAGAATTGGCTGAATAATGCGTAAAATCGGTGTGAATTTGACCTTTACGAGGACAGCGGCAGGACGGTGAGTGTATATATACAGTGCATGATCGTGGCAATCTATTGAAAGAGCATACCTGTATGTGTGCACGTTGCTCCACTCTGCTGCCTCCTCTATGCTGCACAGCGCTCCGCGTCTCGACAAGGAAACATGTTGTCAGCATCGCACTGCACAAACGCCGAGCTCGGACACACACACACACACGCACCCGCAGAGACACAAACGGCCACTAATCTGAGGTAGATGTTTTTGGAGATAAAACTAGGCTTCGGTGCGACATCACGGAGGCAGTGTGGGAGTCATCTCGGAGCCGCGGCTGACTGGCTGCTCAGAATCTGCACTCAGTTGCGGGGGCGCGCACAACCGATCACGTGCGCGCGCCTTGGATGTTTTTAGCCCCAGGGGTTCTCAGACCTTTTTCAATGTCAAGGACCCAGATATGAATGAGGTAAAGGTATATGCACGGAGCCCATGTTTGATGCCATTGAGCAGCCAAAGAAGCTTTTTCAGGCAAGTTGTGTTGGTGTTAGGTAATGCTTTGTACAGAATTACATAACCATAGTGTAGGTGGGTGGTAACAGTGAGAGGAGTGAAACCTGGTGGGCAAAAGCTCATCTTATACATCATATCACTGTGTTGGTCTACTTTAAGATAAATTCGCTTTTCATCTTATAACATCCACTTATATTTATTTTTTTGACATCAAAATCCATCTTTGCATTAGATTGAATACTGTACATATTTTGATAGATGCTGTTCTTTCTGGACCTTGGAAATATTGCAAGTTATGATAGGCTCCTTATACACCACAAATGAATTTATAGGCTAAAATGCAACAGTTGCAGCTGTTACATATAACTCCCATGATTAAGATACCAAAGTAACCCAAAAAATGTGATACTAGTTGCAGGTGGTAAACACAAAGCACACAGTAACATTTATTTGAGTGTTTGAACTGTGGATTACCTGCTCCAGGGCCCTGTTCCAGAAAGCGGGTTCAACAAACTCTGAGTCTAATCCTAAACTCCTAGTTGACTTACTCTGAGCTGAGAAACTCTGAGTATCCGGTTTCAGAAAAGCGGCTTTGAATGAATTAGTTCAATCGACTCTGAATATGTTCACCCAGAGTTAGGCGCGTGCACGAACCACAATAAAAAGCCATCATCAAAGGGGCCCCGATACCTGGATTCACCATGGCAACCTTGACAACAAGCGTGCCAGTTATTTCACTCTACTCGAACATGAAGTACTTGGAATATGAAGCGATATTCCGCAGATAGTCGCAGGAGAAAGAAGCATCATGGGAGAAAACTGAAACCCAAGTCCCGGAAAAAAGGTGAGATGGTGACCCCACCTTTTTTCCACCACTGACCGATTCACACAGCCAAGCCAAAGGAGTAACAGAGGTGAGACAGCCTGGACTTTTACACAGCGGACCTTCATTCCGGAATCAAAGGGGCGGTGCAGTGTATAGTGTTACGTATAACTTGCGCGCCGGAAATACCCCGAGCATAGCGGTGTTGAAAAACAACATCAGACTCGGTTGTCAAGGGACCCACCATGTCGCTTTCTGTCTAAACATCTGTAACCTTTTCCCATGCTTGTTCTGTAAATTGCTTGGTGCCAAAAAAAAAAAGGTTGCCAAGGGACGATTTGCGCCTCGGGATGATGTTAGTCGCGCATGCGTAGAAGCATTTACCTCTGAAGCATTTACCTCTACGGCAAAGTCGCTAGGACAAATCACTATTGTATGAGTCAAATTGTGTAAAAGTACAGACACTTTACTTTCAAGGAATATATTTCTAGCGATCAGAAATTATTTCGAGAATAAATTTATATACTTACTTTCGGAATTTTTTTGACAAACATTTTGATCGAAATCTGGGGGAAACTGAGTGGTGGAGGGTAATCGCGGCTCTATGTCAACGACGCAATCTTTGCGTTGACTTTTTAGGCAACGGATCCTTCTTGCAGTTCGGGCTGAAGGGGATCAAGCAATCCTGCGGCTCAAATCGTCCCATGACATCGGTCCGTCATTCACTGTTCCACAAATGTTAGCATGGATAGAATCCTCCGCCCAAAGTCACAACAGCTAGCAGATCTTGTCGCCTCCCCAGTTCGACATCTTTCTGGCCGCGTTGGTATATTCGTTTACTGTACACGGCCCATGCTCACTGTTAAATCCTCTCATCGCGGGGTCGCACACGCAATACGTCATCATGACGTCACATCTTGGTTGTGGAACGAGAGGTGTTCCTTTTATATAGCGTTCCGCAATCATGATCCCACCTTTATCACGCCCCTGTTACTACCTCCAGAGTCATAACAGAGGTGAGACCAAATAATCCCACCATTTTGTTTACACAGACGTCATTCCGGAATAAAGGTGAAATTTTCCCAAAACAGAAGTGTTGTGCAAATTGGAATACACTAGTCCATTGACTTAATAGCCTATTTGACTTAATTAAAACTATAGCATGTAGGTTAAAACATTATTGGATTGAATAAACATTGTTTTAGGTCCAATCCCACTGGGAAAAAACACATATGGAGGAAACTGAATATGAAATATAAAAACATTAGTCAGAAAGGTAACGGCATTATTTTAGGCCCTGATTGTACATCATTTATTCCTGTTTTGTCACTGGCTAACATACAAAGGAAATAATCAGTAGCTATTTAAACCCCCAATAAATGCTGTTTTAACACATACGCGGATCCATAACACATATGGATCCAGAGGCTGACACAGGTCAGAGAAATATTTTTAATTTTATTTTTTATGTATAGCTAAGAGTAAATCTACGCCCATTCACATTGCATTCTTTTACAGAATTTTGATTTTGACACGAGGGTGTGACAAGTAACGAGAATAAATTACTGTATAAATAGCTTTTGTATTCTTATTCTTTTTACCAGAGCACAACTGGCCAACAGCAAGAGGAGGGTCCATGAACTTCCACAGCACAGCAGGTCAAAGGGAGAGTTTCAATAAATGTCAGTTTAAGTCTTAATTTCCTAAAAAAGATGCAAAAAATGGACAAAGACATGTTGTATTTGTATGGGCAGATTAGGTAGGCTGACCTAGGAATTCAATTAGTGGAACTCCAGTTGAGGGGGTGCATTGTCACAGGTGATAGATGTTAATTGTTGGAACAATATTACAGATTCTAATTGTTGTATTTATACTATTAGGAAATAAAGAAGAACAACAAAATGTGAATTCTTTGTCTTTATTTGACTGGTGATGATTGTGGCAGTGGCTTAATCTGAAAAGTAATTCCTGTAAATTATATCTGATGCCCTTCCATCCTGGGCATCTGCAGGGTCAATAGGATGGTCATCCTCAGGGTCAGTCGTCTGTAGGTCAATAGGATGGTCATCCTCAGGGTCAGTCGTCTGTAGGTCAATAGGATGGTCATCCTCAGGGTCAGTCATCTGTCGGGTGTTGCTCTCCTCTAATTGTGCCAATATTATGGAGAACAACACATGCCATAGTGATGTCATCTGCCCTCTCTGGGGTCACCCTGAGCTTACACAGTCACTGGAACCAGGATTTGAGTGTGCCCATGGTCATCTGAACCCGTGCTCCAGTCCTGCAGCAGACCACAATAAAACAATGTTGGGGCCCTGGCTCAGGGTCAGGGGTCAACAGACAAGGCTAGCATGGATATCCTCTGTCTCCCAGTAGGTACCCATCAGTCTCTCCTGTAAGTAAAGTGGATAGATGTCAGTGTGTTTATATCAGGGAGACAAAAATGCTAATTGCACAAAGTATTCAGTTACTTACCACATGCAAATCTATGGCTCAGGCTACACTCTGGATATATGTGGAGTCATGAACAGAGCCAGGACACTAGGCTTCTACAGTTGTAATGATGTGTGCCGGATCACAAATGAGCTTGATAGTGCAGACAACGGTATTGTTATTATTATTAGCTGCTCTATATTGTGACGTATACTGTCATTGTCAACATATTAGTGAAGATACCTGGACATTGATGCTGTGGAAGGACTTCCTATTAAACATAGTTCCCTTGGTTTTGTGCAGGAGCAGTAATAGGAAAGTGTGTTCCATCTACACACACAACTACATTTGGAAGACCAACACAATGAATAAAGCTTATCGCTGATCTCAGTCTGAGTTTGCAGAAGAATGTCTTTAACATTATTTAAAATATAATTCAGGATTTAATATAGAGTGTAAGATTGAAATGATAATAATAAACTTTACTTGAACATATGAAGGAATAAAATATAAAGGTGAAATAAAAGGCAAAAATAAATTACAAATTTAAACAGAACACTCCAAAAATATTGAAGGTAATAAGCAAAAAAAAAAAGAAAAAAAAAGTCACACACTGTACAGCTATTTCATTGCGGCAACAAGCAGGTTATGTTCAGTAAGTTACCATGGTGACAGACTCAGGGTTTGACTCTCTGGAACGCACATCCCTGAGTTTCCCTCATGTCAGGGTTAACTAACTCGGAGTTTTCACATAACCGGCTTTCTGGAGCACGTGTCCTCGGGTGTATGCAGATGACAGCTCATTTGTTTGTTTCCCAACCTGCCATGGGGACTTTCAACAAAAGCACAAAGGTCACTCTGACAGACCTCATCCTCTTTCAAGTTATTTGTTTTCCTTGTCCTGCTTAAGCCACCACATAATTCATTCCTTAACGTCTGGGTGGAGCTGGGGTCAAAATATTAATCATTGAACATACATGTGTTTGAACACAGTTGGTAAGCTGCTTCGGGCATTTTATGTCAATGTGAAACGGCACAAAGAGGGAAGATCTAAGGCTGCTGCTCTCTCTGTGTCCTGGAATTAAACATCTCTGACCTGATTAAGCTGGTTCTATTATCACAGTACCTACCCCACTCTCTGCCCAACACTTACACCCTGTGTCCAGCATATGAACTACACCTTCTCCACTGAAACACATTGTTCCAAGAGACAAAACACACACAGTAAAAATCTCTTTTGAGTTTTTTATTATATCAAAATACAAAAATTTGAGAGGAAAATTTTGTATGGGACTAAGCATTTGAAATGATATGGTGACATGAATAACACACTGCTTTCATATTCTCACAGACATGCCATAGATAGAGCATAGATCATGTGCTAGGCCCATGTCTACGTTATGAGGAGCCACCAGAAGTGAGCCTGTGCGTTTTCCCTAAAAGGCTTGGCGACCGTCACTATCCAGGCCAGTTGTTATCAGGCCCGAGAGCTTTTACATTTTTAGTTCATTCGGTTTCTGTTTACTACAAAGAAACGAGACCCATGGCAGTTGAACATGAAGAGTGAGTAAGACATGATCTCAGACGATACAGAATTCACTGGACAGCAGTGGCGAACGAGAAGAAAGTAATACAAATATTATACATAAGGCTTTGGTACAGCACCATACAGTATGAGTTAATTGCTCACAAAAAAGTTAAGTGAAGCGTAATACCTGATGTAGTGACAGAAAAGAATGACAAGTCTAAAAAAAAATGAAAGAGAAAACATCAGGTTATTGTTTTAATAAAACAGAGAAGAGTAAAAAAAATGTTTTTGCTTTGTTATTTACATATGAACATTGTTGAATGAAACTGAGAAAAATATGGGAACATATACACAAATAAATGACAAAACAATGTACAGAATACAGAATGTAAACATGTGATGTACAGCACAGAGTTCAGTGGATGAAAATGAAATGAAATGTAGTAAATTTTCATCCTTTAAGCACTACTTGGTTTGCTTGAGTATGAGCATTAGCTAAAACAGTCAACAATGTAGTGCTTATTGTAGCCTACGATAATAATACATTCTAGTTTCTCAGTGCTGGTACACATGAAAAAACAGAGAATATAGAAAATACTACATATTCTATTTTCCGTCCAATAACAACCAGCTCGGATGTCCATGAATGATTGCTAAATAGGCGTTTTGTATTGTCTCTACATGCAAGATTAATACAATAAAAAATCAAATCAGTTCTAAATATCATCCTATCAGCACCTAGTGATGCACTAAAAGCTGTAAGCAAGAAATTGGAAACCAAAATTGGGAAAAAAAAAAAAAAAGGAAACAAACAAATATAAAAAGAAAAATTAAAAAGCTAACAGTACGTCCAAAGCAGCCCTCTTAAAACACTGTACATGTTTCTGTTGAATATGCAAAGAAGAGCCCGGAAGACAACATCCATTTGATAAAACCCATGGAGAGGATGTATGAGTTAACAGCTTTCCCAAATACCTTCACCGACAAGAAATACAAAGGTGGTCTGATGACTACTCATGGCTATACTGTACAGTACTAGTAGGCTCTACCTTCAGAGGGTGGTGAGATGGCGTGAGACTGTTTACGCCCCTGCAGTAGTGTGCTTGAAAAACAGTGCTGTTAACCAAAGACTGTAGGCTTACGGGAAGTGTATGCGTGTAGAAAATATCCCCTCATGACCTGACGACGCTCTCAGATTCCTTCCCATGTGTCCTATGGCGTGTACTAATCTAAATTAGATTACCGGTGGCGACGATTACGGTATGTTTCTCCTTTTAGGCTGGGTTAATATTGTCAATATCATCACAGATATACTTTAGAGAGGGTACCTTGGAAGCACAGACAGACATAGCAAACACACTATAAAAACAGGTCATCTTGAGTTCATTTGAAAGTAGCATCACAAGTGTCTATTATTTGAGGATATACTACTATTTTCCAGTATTGTCTATCACTGTCATCACACATGATACTGTTATGATAAGGACCTAGTGTCTACCAGAGCTAATTTAGTTGCTCGAACACAAAGGGCTGAAGAGTTGCTTGTGGAAAATGAACAAAAAGAAACGAAAAGAAAACAAAAAATCTTTAGACCTCTATTCTACAGCACCACAAAGTTAAACATAGCACCAAGTTGTAATGTTCAAAGCAACTATGCCCTAACACACTTTTCTTTATCAAACTAATGTAAACACAATTTTCTCCACAGCACGTATTGTACATGACTATAGCATGTCTGTGACTCTTAGAAAAAAGTTTCCTTCAGTTTATTTGCTTTGGACACCTGAAGGCGAAGAGATCTGGAGTAAATCTACATGTGTGCTCATGAACGGGCAAAATACAGTATTACTTGTTCCAGAAATATTATAGAGGGCAACACACTTCTGCTTCTAAAGCTTTTCCAATGGGCATTCACGAACTATACATCAGAGAAAATACTACTCAACTTGTGCAGCCAGCGGGCTATGGCAATAATACATTGTACGGTACTAACATTAAAGTTACTTTTCTTCTCAGATAAAATAATGTCTGCTAAAGTATGACAAATGAGGCACCTTAAAATGTTTTAAAAACATTATCCACTTAAAGCCGTACTGTAAGCAAATACTTTTATATATAATCTAATTTCTTTTCCTTGGGATTCTCCCGTCTTTTCATACATCCTTGTACAAGAACGTTTTCCTGTAAAACATGGTTTGATTAATCTTTACAAATACAATACACACCATGTACAGTACATAACAAATATAGAGTTTTTTTTTTTCCTCGTATCATACATGAAACCAATTAGTTTAAGTAGAATACGCACTTTGGCGCATTCATTTCTCACTTACAGGCAATCATCACTTTCTCACTTGTCAAAAGAGATTTCATTAAGCAGACATTGAGTCGATTCATTCATGTGGATATTAGTTGGAAAACCTCTGATTTGCTAGTAGCAGATGGAAAACTATTTGATATGTCTTTAAATGATTGAATCAGCTTTAACAACAGAATGAAAAAGAGTTGTTTCTGTAGCCGGCAGAACAAAGGGGAACTTGGCTCAGAACTGGTTTGGGCCCACCTCATACAGGAAAAACAGAGAGAAGTTGAACAATTTGGACTTCATGTGCCAACTGGTCGTCTATAAACAACGTAATGGGTCATTCAATGTACTGTGACATCGGGACATTCATTTCCTGTACAGCAAAACATACATTCATTATCGGTTAGTGTCAAAAATTAACAAACACGCAGTAGAAGCAGCTAGCAAGTAATATACAGTTGTTAAAAGATAAACAGTCAGGGTGGCCATTGTTGAAATTTTTCCATTGCTTCTAGTATTTGACAGCAAATTTTATGAAGCTATCACATTCTCCTCTAACGGCTGCTGTTAAACATTAACATCCTTTCTATTGTGGTTTGTTCTTTCTGCATGAAAAGTCCTGCAGTGCTCCTGTACTTTTCCACTGCATTTCTACTTAATGATTTATTTACCATTTTAAATCTTACGTTTCAGCACAGGAAACACAAGCCAGACTTTTATTTTTACGGGCTATGTCCTAACTCTTGGATACGCACAGTTGAAGAAGGTACAGATTTAAAGTGTATATATTTAAAAAAAAAAAAAAAAAAAAAAAAAAAAAAAACAAGAGTTATGCATCGTCTGTATCCATTTTCTCTTATGTGTCCTTGGCAGAAAAAGAAGTAAAACACGCAAAATGTCGGAGTCCCTCACACCCAAAGAGACAAATATGAGAAGGCGAAGGAAAAGGCAGTTGATTCTTATGTTAGAAAAACAAGAGAGAAAAGGCAAAAAAAGGCACCTTAAGATGTGCCACATCACAAATGATTCCGTAATAATGAAATACATACTACAGTACACTTCACAATTCATCACCCTGTTCTTCTAATCCTATAAGTCCAACCTCTGTTGAGCAGTAAAGTCCCAAATTATTTGGAGAGTTCTCATGAAGGCTATGGTCTTTGTCTTAATGCTGTGCCAGAATGATGAGTGTAAACACACTAAGCCATCGAGCACTAAAAAATTAAGACACTGTTTTCTAATTGGCATTGGATATTAAATCAAAACGAACATATGCCAGCTATTACTGAGAATAAAAAGCTTCTAAATTAGACAAGGTTAGGCCATATTATCCGTCTGAATGAGTGTGGTGTGTGATATAAACCTTTTTATCCATACGTTTCATATGTAAAAAGGTCAAGTACGTACAGTATACCACAAGAATTACAGCAACTCTGCGTTTACTCTGAGGTATATTTTGTGGTAAGAACCCTGTGTTAAATACTGACACTATTTGTATTGTAGGAAAGGTAGACTCATGTCCCTGTCCAAGGACGCACCAGGCTTAACAGTACACTGTATCACTGAAAAACCTAAAGATATGGACCCCTTGATGACCAGTGAGTGAAAAATTTTAACGTGTTGTGACATACTCAACCAACACATTTTTATTACTGTAGGAGGAAGCTTAATTCCCTTGTTTTACTATTTATATACATTATATATTTTCAGAGCATTTTCAAGTGAAATTCCTCAGAGACAAGTAGTGGTGATAAATCAGAAAAGCCATTGTTCTTGTCTTTAAATAAGATCTCCAACCCCAGAGTATTCAGCTTCATGTTTCCCGTCCCCCAAACAACGATGAACTTTAGAGATTATAAGAAACGTATTAGCTTGATACAGAGACCGGGGAGGAGCAGGGACGGGCGAGGTGGTTTGAGGGGTGGGGGGGCTTTTTTTGGAGCGGGGAGGTCAGTTTCGTCGAGTCCAAGTCAGTGACAGTAGTGGGCACATGGGTCAGCGTAGAGTCCCATAATTTGGGCCCTCAGAGTCTGCACTGGCCAGAATGCCTGTCTGGTCCTCCTCAGACTGCCTGCGGTGCAGGAGGGAGGTCAAATAGAGATAGGGGTTCTTCTTATTTTGCCTTTTCCTCTTTCTGTGGAAGTTGAGATCCTCTCCATCTTGGGGTGTCTGAGATTGCTGCTGGGTCTGAGAGGGAGACACACCTGAAGGGAAGGCAGCAAGTCAGCACAGTACAACACCACAAGTACATCTACACACAAGTATGATGAGAGGGATTTTTATTGTTTTTCTTTTGAGTACTAGTATTTGATGTCATTGATCCCAACCAGGGAGACACTGCAAAAACTCAGCGCTCAAAAACAGCGTGAAAAAATGTATGACAGTTGTGAAAAATTACTCAAAATCAGTGAAAAAATGTCAATCAACAGAACAGGAAAATGTCCTTCTCCAAGGTTTTTAATAAAAGAAATCACATCTGGTCCCAAACAACCCAAAGATAATCTTAAAGGTGGAGAAGCCAGACCAAATTTGTCTGGAAACAAAGGCAAACATTTTTTTCTCAATATGTGAATGTATTTACATTAAGCAATTACTAACACCATTGTCTTTAACCTCCTAGGACCCACTGTCCACATATGAGGACAAGAAATTGACAGCTTTATACCAAAAAAAAAAAGAAACAACTGTCCACCGCAAATGACATTCCATAAAAACTTTTAAGAATGCATCTGAAAAAACTGTTGCATCATGATGTTTCCAATATAAACAATTATTTAATTAAAAAAGCCAAAACTCAAAAACCTGTGGGGCTCCTGGGTCTTAGGAGGTTAAATAAGACTATACTATTCTTTTCTCTCCCAGACAAAAAACAAAATTCTAAACAAAAGAAAGCTTTCATTGATTTTTTTCAGTATTAACTCTAAATGGTTTAGGGTTACCCAAATTTACCGTCAGGGATTATCAAGATGGATAACTTTTCAATCGTTAACCTTTAACCTTTTGTTATGGTTCAGTACAGCAAACACCATTAAATCAGACTGAAAAGGTACGTCAAACTTTGTCATTAAGTAAAGATGGACTATTGTATTAATCTCAATCCTTCTCCCATCATTGTAGAGTACTCCACCACCCACATTATTTCAGACCGGCCCTTTGTGTCTTTTCTTTAATCGTCTGACTAACCTGTTCTCCTTCCGGAGGTTGTGTTGTTATTATTGTTGGCAGCCACTCCCTTGGCTTTAGTAATGCAGTGGTGTAGCAGTGCTGGTAAGCTCTCAGACCCGGCAGGATCACTAGACGCACCTAGAGGTTCCCTGAGAAGAGGAGAAAGGCACAGCATACATTGTTCTGCATTAATCCAACAGTCATGTTCAATCCTGTCAGAGTGAAAAGACAGAATGGCTTTTTCATTGCTATTTCCAGTGGGTGCTATCAAATGATTGGATGAGCTCTTGCACTTCTACTGAGAGCCCTTTCACTAAGATGATGAATTCCACTTTCTATTTGCATTGATGGATGAAAAAAGTTAGACACAAATAAAGAAAGACAGAAAGAAGGAAGCATTGAAGTATAAAAAAAAATCAAAGAAAGAGAAAGAGGAGTAGACAGAATGTGGCAGTGGCTTTGGTGAAAGTTTGGCTCTAAGTTGCTTCTCAAACACTCATTATATTAAAGACCCAATCCAGGATTTAGACGAATCGTTTGATTCAGAGTAGACACAAGATTATTTCACTTTTAATTTCAGATTCCATTACTGTAGAACAAAACAATTTTTGCTAAAATGGAAACAATCACAATATTAAAAAAAAAGACACCAATGCTTACATATAATTTTGGACAATAAATGCAATCACTCATTTAGGTATGGGCCTTTAAATAATAACTGCTTCAGAAATGCGAGCAATATTGTTTGGTTTGCTGTATAAAACTCATAAAATGAAAATAATTGCCGGAACTGTGAAATTACTGTTCCTTGATTTTATTTTCCACTCTTCCAGTACCACCATTTTTGGCTTTATATGTGCTTCTCCAGCTTCATTTATATTTATTTATGTATGTGTGTGTGTTTTAAAAAAGAAACAAAAACAAGAAGCTGTCTTTAAATAGTGAAGAACTATTTTCATTTCATGAGTGATACATGCTAAGTTGAATGAGAAATAATCAACGTTCAATCGGCAGAAAAAACCACAGGTTAATGTATCATCACGGTCACAGTAAGCAATCTGTTTTAGAAGTATTTTACCTCGTACCGATTACTCTTGTTTTGCTGTCCATCTCTCATAGAAAGATGCAATAAAGTTTAATTAAGTCCAAATAACCTCATAAACATTTTACATTTAAGTTCGGGTTCATGAGGCGCAATGTCTTTGCCTTTCAAAGATCTGAGTACAACCAGCGTCAAAGCTTGACTTAAAGCTTCATTAAGTCAAGTTGTTGTGCCAAACATGTGTTTCAAAAGGCATAGGAACACAAAGCTTTAGAGATGCTGTCCATCATTTGTCACTGTGGAGAGAGAGATTGAGAGGCATTAGCAGAGAGGGGGAGACAAATCTGAGAATTGCAACAGTCCTGGACAGATCGAGAACATTTCCATTATGACATGTACTGTGCGCAGAGGCCACAGTTGTGTTAAATAGAGTACATTTCCATAGACATAAACACTGTACAGCACACTTTCATAAACATGAACACTGCGTACAGAGGCTTCACCATGCTGACGGGAGGAGATGGCAGGAAGAGGAAATGGCCGTTAAAGAACAGTCACATGACAGGAGGAGGAAATGGCCATTAAAAACAGTCACATGACAGAGAAACGAAAGCACTTAGGACAACAAATGTGACAAAGAATTTAGTTTGAAAATTGTTGTTATTTGTTTGGTCATAGAGAGAAGTTTAGAGAATGCATGCATGGCATTTTGCACATGGAACAAAACTTTAAAGGGGAATACTCCAGTCTATCATTCATGTGCGTCCTCTATTGATTCAAGGCTTTTTTGTGCAGGGAAACATCTATATTCAACAATCAAAAAGCAAAATCAAATGCTTCTCCACCGTCCAAAACCCTCCTCGTGCTTGCTCACAAGCCTAATTACTGTAGCTTTCACCACAGCAGGCTTACTGTTCCTTAGAACTGTATTGACAAATGTATCCTGCAGTCATTATTACCATTAGCTGTACTTCACTTGAATCCAGCACAGAGGCACAACCCAAAGCGATTCCCCTTTAAAGGAGAGAGTGATTAGAGCCCTCCCCCTGCTGACCCCTCCCCTCTCAGACATGGGTCCGACCCTTACCTATTGCGGCGTAGGGGACCGGGTCACAACACCGCTGCCCAGATAGCTGAGATCAATCAAAAACAAATCAGGTAAGACCCTTACCCTCTATAAAGCAGCAGCCCTATAAGCTACTTTCCTTAAAGGCCAGTGATAGTGCAGAAGCAGGCCTCCGCTTCGTGACTTAAGCTACTGTATGAACTGTAGCTTCTAGGGTTGTGAGGTCGGTGTGAGGGGGCGCAGGAATGTGTCAAGTATAGAGATACAGCGGGGCATCAAAGTATGAGTCTCAGCCACATTCTAATGTAGGTGTAAACACTGTATGTATCTGAAACACAGGGCCAATGGACTTTGGACTAAAATCCGTTTAAGTGGCGAAAAAATTATTGGGAAGGAGCGCTTCCTGAACTCAAAGTGAACTTATTTGAGGTGCTTTTTCAATGGGATTCATGTGGACAAAAACCTCCAGGAAAAGACACTCCCTTTGAAAACCATTAATCTGCTTTTGTTGTCATGGCGTGGTCATATTAAACCAATAAAAAACTCTGATGTAGCATCGATTCTTCATCACAGAGTAAAAACAATGTCAAAACCCGCAGAAGACTTGATCAGTGTTTTTTGTTGTTATTATTTTTATTTAATATGATTTTACCAAGACATTAAAAGCATTTCAAGTGTTTAAAAAAAGAGAGTACTTGTAGTTGGAGCTTTTTGTCTGTTCATGTTGGCTTTGATTGCAGGATTCCCTCATAAAAACTGACCTAAGGGCAGATATCATAATATATTTTGTTTTTATTCGTATTGTTATGTAATTTCAAGAAATTTTCTAAATATATGGTTATAGCATATATGTTTAACTGTAAGGCTGAGCATAGAAATGACAATTTATTTATGTTACTCCTTTTTAACATGAAATTTGACATCTGATCAAATTTGGTTCACATCCAGCTGTGTGTAAAATGCCTCAATTCAAAGTTTCAAATGCAGAAACAATTCACAGTTTTAAAAAACAGTAAAGTTAATAATTAAGAAATGTCATTTAAAAGCTTATTGAAATAATTTTTAAAAAATTGATTTCTATTTTCATTATGAAACAATAATAAATGAGACTGAATAAGTGCTGTCAAAGGATATAAAAGTACTTGACTTGAAGAGTTTTGACATGCCATCCAATTGTTTAGAAAACTGTCATTTTTATGAATTGGTAAAATGTGTGCTAAATGCAATTACATGCCTTCTGCATATTAAAGTACAATATGCATCTTAATTATGCCTAAAAGGAAACATCAATGTCAAACTGTGGATCAATAGAGAGGAAATTTGGAAAAGAGAGCAGTTGAGGAGAGAAGTCTCCTCTTTAAATAAATATGTGACTATTCTCTACTGGAATGGATCACCTACCCTGAGGCTGATATCTGGAGCTGAGAGGGCTCTGAGGGTAGCATCTCCTCCTCTGTCCTTCTCTGGGATGGCCTCTGCCCGAAAACATCCCTGCCCTCAGGAGGGGGAGAGGGAGACTGAGAGGGGTAACTGGCTGCAGTGGAGGCATAGGACATGTGGGCGTGGTAACTGGGGCTGGGTAGCTTGGCGCCCTGGCTCTGAGTGGGAGAGGCTGTCAAGGAGGACCTCCGGGAGAAACCGACAGCGACCGAGGGCTGCAGGGTGATCTCAGGCATCTCCAGAGACCGAGAGGTGCGGAGGATGCTGGGTCGCGGAGGGGGTCGCACTAGAATATCTGGGGAACCTGGCTGGGTGCTAAGTGGGCTTTGGGAGAGTGGAGAGAGGCGGGAGGGTTGTAGGACTAGAGGGGGTAGGCTGGGGTCTGCCCGGCGCCCCACCCTCGGGCTGAGCCAGGACTGAGGGCTACTACTAGGGGCTGTGCTTGGGCTCCCTGCACGGGCTGCCGGGTCAGGGTAAGGCAACACTGGTACACCCACACCGTGGGCCGTGTGTCTGAGCTGGCCGAGACTCTGGGCCTGTTGCATAGCTAAACGCCTAACCGGTGGCCCCGGGGGCCGGTCTCTGCCTGGGGGAGCCACAGGGACCTCCAGCTGCAGGAGTCCAGGGCTTGTTGGATCCTTTAGGGGAGGAAGGTGCAGGCGACTGGGCGGGAGAGAGTGTGGAGGATATGGGGGTGGGTCGGGGAGGTCCTGGGGATGATGTAAAGTATGGTGAGGTGGGTATATGAACCGTGGACCCTCTAGACCCAGGAAGGGTAGCTCATGAGGCTGCCAGCTTTCAGGTGAATGAGGAGGAGGGCTGTGTGTGTGAGACAGAGAATGGCCAGAGGCAGTGTACTGATGGTGCTCCATCTCTCCACTCTCCTCGGGGATGGAGGGGTAACCAAAGGGCCCCTCAGCGGTGCCTGGGGGCGAGGACAGAGCAGAGCTACGCGGGCTGATGTCAGGCATGTAGAATGGTGGCGGTATCCCTGATTCAGCTCGGCTGCCTAGATACCCATAGAACGGGCCCTGGGGAAAGCCCCTGTAGCGGGAGGCTGGGGCCTGCCCTGAGGCGTGAAGTGCACTGCCCTCTGCAAAGCTCATACCTTCCATGGGCCTGTGAAGGCGGGGGCTGTAGGTGGGGGGCTGCGTTGACTCCAGGCTGGAGGACGTTGGGGAGAGCTGGGGCCGCAACGTGGGCATGATGGGTGGCAGAGGCCCAGGGTCAAAATCATTCTCCTCATCAGACTGCCGGAACTCAGGGTACATGTCAGACTCCTCTGCGAAGGGGAAGCCCTGGATGCGCCGGGGTGGTGGGCTCTCCATAACGAAGCGGCCATCAGGGCCGCGGCTTATCAGTTCAATAGGCGTGGTGACCTCTGCCTCATGCTTAGACACGCTGTATTTCTTGCTGGCTATGGCACGCTTGGTTTTTTTGTAGAAGGAGAGCTCTTTTTCTTTTTCTCTCTGAGGGCTAGGCAGCTTCCTGACGTACAGGCCTGGACCGTGGGAACCCTCTGAAGAAAGAGAACGGGGCCGAGATGGAGGGGAGCTCTCTGGACTTATCTTCCCAGATGATAATCTGATATAAAAAATGCAGACACAAGGCACTGGCTTAATTTTACAAAAACATGGGTCCCCCGTGGGGGAAAGGTAAAATGTAGGCTTTTGATGTTGTAAATTAAAAGACAAAACTGCAGTTTCATTCTTAAATGAAATCAATGACATAAGACAAAGCCAAAGCACTCAAGTCAAGACAGCCATGATGAACTGCGTTATGATAATGACCAGTTTGTGACGGCGGCGGCTCCTGATAGGACAGCAGGTAATGAACCAAGCCAGAATGACAGGATGAGAAGAGAATCAACGACACAACCATGACAACCAGATCTATTGGATCTACATCTTCTTGAGCAGAAGTGAGAACAGCTTCCATATGCTGCACCAAATGGTGATGTGTGGAAAGCACATGAAATCTAACCAGGCCTCATTTGCCCAGAACCAGGAGCAGCATAGTCAGCTCTTTCTAGGTCACTAAATGCATCAGGTAGACATACATGTATCAAGAGTGCACATTTACTGTACTGTACTGTACATGCAGCTGAGCCAATGCAGTTAGATTCCTTTATGATACAGAAACGTCCGTGCATGCAAGTAGGCTTCACTACAACAAATACTCATTGTCAGTAGATCATTCCTATACAATGCATCAACCATGCAGCCAAGCCAGTGCAATGCAGCGCACTCTGTATTTTGGTGCAGGCAGGCACTCACAGGGGGCTGGCGGGCGGGGGCAAGAAACTGCTCCTGGCAGGCTCGTCCCAGCAGGGCTCTACCCCTGGCAAGGGGGTGAGAGGAGGCCTGCGATGGGAGACAAACGACATGGGCCTGGTTCATCTTTGACTATGCCAAAAGACCTTGTGGGAAGTGTGAACTCCCTGACCTGCCTGGACCATTTAATAAAAATACACAAGAGTATCTGATACTGATGATTTACCTAAAGTCTCAGGCAAACAAACATTTAATCTGGAATGGGATTCACACAGATTATTGTCACAAATGAGCTTTTTATATAAGACTGAAATGTAGTCATACATGTACACAGGTTTTACAGACAGACAGACAAATACACACATGTAGCTGATAGTGTACATTAAATGTGCAGCTAAACAAAAAACAGCATTATTAAACACTGAGAATCATGCAGAAAGCAGACAGCGTTTGAGGTTAAAGAATACAGACGGATCAAAAATCAATACGAATACTGCAGCTCGGGCACTCTGGGTAATGTGCCTAAAATGCTGACTGGACTTCTTTGAACTCTGCTTAATCTGCCTGTGATCCGCTAGAGGTTGCTACTGTCCATGTTCTTCCACATCCATGTACTCCTAAGAAGCTTAAACATATAATCAATCTTTTTCGTCATCTTCTGGGCTTCTTCCTCTGTATTTTTAACAAATGTCCCACTTTATACCCAATGCAGAACATATGTTTTACAGAATGAAGTTAACGTTTGAAGGGTTCGCTATTTGTCATTACTGGTCAAATGTACGGCCTTGTCACTGCAAGTACAGGAGGAGAAAATTTTGTAAAAAACTGTGTAACGTGCAAGAGAAGATGCACAGTAGTGGCCACCTCTGGCAGACTGCAGGGGCTCGAACACTGGCTTTACTTACGGTGACTCTATGCTTTTCCTGAAGTGTGTCACCGACAAGGGAGGATCTGAGAGGACAAAAACATTTCAGTTCAGCATTTCCTCTGCTGAGGATCACACCAAGCGGTAGACATACAATTACTGCATTCAATGTGCTCGGGGTGTATTAACCATAGACGGAGACAAACCTGGTTTACGCTTGAGTTTGCGACGGTGCTGCTTGTTCACAAAGCAAGCTGCTAGAGTGCTAAACAGTACTGCTGCTGCAAGAAAACAGATAGTTGCCACAACGCCAGCCACCACAGGCCGCGCCAGCCCCTCATCAGCTACCTCTGGGTGGGGGAAGGGATCTGATGAGTCACAGGGAATAATCAAAAATCTATGGTACTTCATATAAGGTATTTCAGATTGAGTGTGGAGTTATTAAAAAAAAAAAAAACTGACCTGTGCTAGACACTCCCACTACGTTGCTACTCTCACTGATCAGGTCATCCATGACAGCCATCACTCGAAACTCATACCAGGACTCCTGCCACAGAAAAACCATTTCATATACATTTTAATGTGCATAGCATGCTCCAACAAAGCTCAGAGCATCACACAGTTTGAGTATTATCCTCCTAGGACCCACTGTCCACGTATGAGGACAACAAATTCACAGCTTTATACAAAAAAAAAAAAAAAAGAAACAACTGACCACCCCAAAGGACATGCCAGAAGAATTTTT
>JAPQRQ010000006.1:23739548-23761725 GCA_037367365.1 Apogon talboti | reverse complement strand
AAAAAAAAAAAAAAGGGAACATCTGATAGTTATAATCAGGACCAAAGATGATTAAAACATTTACGTCAGTTAAAGTGGAAAATAATAGTGATTTATTACATTTTTGCAGCATCTTTTAAACTACTTTCTCTTTGTTTAAACTGAACCTGGAAAAAACTAAAGATGCATCAAAACTAATGTTGGTGCCATTCACTGCTCTGTTTCCTGCTGTGAAAATAAAAAAAAATGCACTTAGCATGTATTATATGGAAAATAATTCATTTAATTTTTTTTTTTGTGTTAAATTCCCAGAATATAATGAATATAATGATAAATAATAATAGTTATGATAAGGGCTAAAGTTGATTAGAAAACTGAAGTAATTTAAAATGGAAAATAATATTAATATATCCTTTTCATAGCATCTTTTTTGATGTGGATATTTTTGTCCTTAATGAACTCAAAGGAAGTGAGGTACAAAGGTGCAATCTGTGCTATGATGATTAAAATATGTCAATATTAAGAAAAGTCTCTAATTACACTTAGGAATATTATCTGTTTCCACCGTGGTCTATGATCTGTATACACTTTTTGAATTTGAAGACTCAGGTTATTTAAGTGGAACCCCAACACTCATACAACTCATACACAGGCACATATTTGATTGAGGGTTACAGGTTTTCTTCATTAACAAGTTTAATTTGTCACGTTTTAGAGGACAAATGGATTTATATGGAGTTAGAACAGTCTCATAATTAATAAATGCATAGATTTAAGACAGCAGAAAAGATAAAAATATATGCGGTGTTAATCATCTCAGCTGTGTTTCATGCATATGTATTACTGCAGTGAGGTTTGCAAGTAGAAATAATGGGTAAAGGTGTGAAACTCGCCCCTTTTTTAAAACGGCTGACAAAGTGAAAATATATACATTAATGTAGACATCACTAGAGGGCAGTATATTCCATAATGCTTCTGATGAGCAAGCAAAATTAAAAATAGTCTGTCTGCAGGACAAATAAAAACATCCCGTGAAGTAATTTAAAGATCCTCCGAGTGTTGAGCAGGGTAGACTTGGAATAAAAGCAGCCAGAAACAGAGAGGAAAGCTTCTGATTATGTGCTGAAGGCAGTAAGAGCAGCACCCACCTGCAGTGTTGACTGTCACAACTTCGCTGAATGGACCAGTGCCCAGTTTGTTTTGTGCCAACACACTGAACTGGTACTCTGTCCCAGGCTCCAACCCTGGCACCACCAACCAGGTCTGAGCACCAGAAACTGGCATCGAGTGCCAGTCATGAGGCCCGAAGTCTATTCTTTTTGACCTGAAAACAGATTTGTAAAAAAAAAAGAAAATATATGTTGCATGATTTAAAGAAGAACTGTGATTTGTCACAAGATGTTGCTCAGTAAGTGGCAATTCATGCTGGTATTGTGTGTGTGTGTGTGTGTCTGAATGAGAGGTATGTGTGTGTTTAGCTTATTTTTTAGAGCTCCGTTTTATTCTTGTGCTCGAATTTTGTTGTATTTATTACAATGACAATAAAGGATCTAATCTAATCTAATCATATTTATGTTTAGGACACAGATATGGAACAGATTTATGTTTGTTTCAAAAACTACAAACTAAGGTCACTATTAAGAAACTTCCATTAAATATTAAGGAGTGAAAGATGCTAACTATAAACCATAATGCAGCATAAGTTTAAAGTAACCTCCATTATACCTCAGAGCCACATATGTTGAGTGCCCGATGTGTTTTAATGTAATTATTTTGCATTGTTTACATTTACCAGCTCCACTACAACAGCTATACTGTATCAGGAGCTACAATGTAAAGACTATACAATTAACTCCCAAGATAAGAGACAACAGAGGCTTTAGACTCACTAACTGGAAGTTATAATTCTACTTTTATTCATGTACCGAATCCATGTAGAAGTATTTTGTGTTACTGTGCTTATAGCACAAAGATAACGTCAAAATTGAAGAAGCGTTTGACCGAACATTTTATAAGCCATGAATTATGCACACACATCCACTAAACACCTGGAGAAATACACCGTCAAAACAATTTTTCCATGAGCTGATGATTGATTTTCATAATTTATCATCATCAATATAGAGAGCACAAAGAAAACGAAGAAAGACTGCTCCTCCCTGAGTCAAACTAGACCGATAAGCTCCAGGTAGTGTTTCCACATCCGCAGACGGCTAACATTGATTTAAGTAAAAGAAGAGCACTCACACTGGGCCGTACCACACAGAGAATGTCTGTTCGAAGCCGCCATCATAACCTGGTTCCCAGGACACATTAGCAGAGGTTGTCGAGGGTAATACATGGATATTACCAGGAGCATGTGGGCTGGTGCCTGAGTAGTTTGTGGAGACAAAGGGAGAAAATTAAAAGCATGGGTACAGTTTTCTTAATCATTATTCTCCTCATCAAATATATAATTACATACAATTCTAAGTTAACTATAGATATCCTCTTAATATAAATAACATTACAATTATCAAGTCCTAACTTAGTGAATCAGACAGTCATAGTGATTACGTTTATATCAAAATAATAGAAATACAGATCATTTTCTCCTTCTTTTCATCCCCCATTATGTGTGTTCCTGCTCAGTGGAAAATGTGATGCTGACTGAGGTGGTGACCAGCGTAAGGTCAAGTTCAAGAGCAGCAGAGCTGTCTGCAGCCCTGCACATGCCACCCACCTAACAGCTGTGTGGTTGTGGCCTGCAGCCAGTTACTTCTGACTGGATAAAAGAGAGACCTGAGCATGGTCTGAGGCGCACAGCTGTCTCCACCGCCCCGTGACACCTGTCAACTGAGAGCTGGTCACATTAAGGCAGGCTGAGCGCTGCCAGCTGTGAGACACTGCACAGACCCCATGACTACAGGGGCAATAGGGTACTGGGGCAAACTAACACACTTCCCCACATCTCAAAGAATTAGAACACGGCAGAACATTCCTGTGCAAACATTTAATCAATCTGGTCCTACATGTACAACAAATAGAGTTTTAGTTTAACCAATCACTGCTTTCAAAGCCTAGTCACACATTACCAATGTAGAATGTGTTTAACTGTTTTTATAAAAGGTATAAATCTATTAAAAGCCTGGTGTTAAATGAGGACTGCTTATGTACAATGACTAAAGTGAGGTGTAAAAAGCCTTCTGTGCCAGTCACAGTCCTCATGTGTTATAAGTAATGCATAATTTTGCCTTGTATAATAATTACATAAATGAAAGGCTGTACATGTTCAAATTCTGCCAGTACAGTTAGTAGTTTATAACTGAAAAGGACATTTTCAATCCAGGGGATTACTGCTGTAAAAGGCATCATCACAATTTAGACAAGCAAAAGGCCTAATCACTGCGACAATCACAAAACAGACTCACAAAGGCTACGCAAAAGCAGGTAGTTATTAAAATCTGAGCGCCACAATCTGCATTTGGTGTAAATGGAGACTTTATACAATGTTGAATTTGAGGACCTGCAGCATGTCAATGGTCTATTTTTTTTTTAATCTAGAGGCTCTTTATTAAATACAAGACAAAAAATAGAGTCAATGTTTGTGGACTTAGTATTTGCTTTGACATAATCAGCTTCTCTGAGTCAATACATTTCCTTATACTCGTGACAGAGGAGCAGATTCCACACCGCAGACACAGATGCTTGTGAAGATAATTATAAGATAAGATCATTTTAATAACGCCTCAGTGTCCACGTTGTATTTAGTATGTACTTTAAGGACTGAGGGTCTTTTTCATGCAAACATGTCAACACACACTGATAAATGGGAAAACAACTGGCTATAAAACCACAACAAGGTCTGTGTTTAAGGAAACTGAGCAGTTCTGACACTGTGTAGATTGTTTGTACCGATGACTAGGATACGCGTGCTGGCAGTGATGCTTGTGACCACATTGGTGGCTACACACTCCCATTCTCCATGGTCCTCCTTGCTGAGGGACAGAAACTGTAAGCTGCCACTGGGTAGGATGTTGTGCTTACTCCTGCTTGGCTTCCCCACCTTTAACAGACGCAGGAAGTACAATTGTATGGTAAAGCAGTGATGAGCCGACAGAGTACATTATTATTTTAGGAGATTTCTGGTGGTGTGTGTTTGTGTAGCGTACCTTTCTCCAGGTGATAGTTGGTATATCAGGGTCTCCAGAAGCAGCACATGGGATTACTAACTCTCTCCCAGCCTCCTGACGGTACTCCCCCCCAGGCCTCACATTAAAGTAAGGGGGATCCTTGGTAAACACATGCACCATTAGAACACGCCTGCAACCGGGTGAAGCACAAAGTAAATCTGAAAAATGGAGCAGTGACGACATACCTTTAGCACCAAAGTGGCATGGGGGGACTTGCCCATGGTACCCAGGGCGTTGTAAGGCACACAGGTGTAGGTGCCCAGGGAGTCTTCTGTGGCCTCCGCCACCCGGATACTTCCATCTGGCATCAAGCTCCAACCAGGGTACTACAAGACATCAGGGAATATAAAAGGTCTGTTTTCAGAGGTTTTCCTGAACTCTTTTTCTTCAACAACGGTTTTAATGCCACTCCAGAGGACAGACGTGGATGTGTGAGCTAGGAGCAATTACCAGGGAGGATCGTTTTTATTTTATGTAACAAATATGCTTTTTAGTAAAATGTGCTCCATTTATGTTGAATCATTTGGTTGGATGTTATGTTTCAGTAATATATTTTTGTTGTTGCATGGTATATTTGCAAAGGCAGGGAAAGAAGACAGCATTTTTTATTTGCTGTAAAAGAAACTGTAATTTTGTAATAAATAAATAAATAAAAATTATCACTGCAGCTTCTTCTTCTGTCATGTAAACTGATGAGGTTTGGGCATTGTGTGTGTATATAACACCAATAGATAAAACTGACAAATCTACACAGAGACGTGTTAAATTGCAAACAAGCTATAAAATGTGATGTTAGGAAAAAAATTATTTTCTGCTAAAATCATTGGTTAATCAGCAAAACTATTAAAGCTATTAAGCTGACGGACCTTCTCCACTCTGAGAGGGTAGCCGTCTTTCTCCCACTTTACAGATGTCACGGGAGGGTTGGCGTCCACCGGGCAACGGATGATCCCTGGCAGTTTCCGTGGGACGTAGATGACCGGGGGCATATTGATCACTCGGGCAGGGTCTAAACACAAAAGAAAGATCACTGTTAGGGATGTTGGATACGTAATCAATACAATTTGTGCCTCAATATGTGACATAATCTGATTTATGAAGAAACAGTTGAAAAATGTCTTTGTGCTCTAACTGATAGCAAAGACCTGAGCGTTTTTAACATCAAGGATACAGGACACTAGTTTCATCAGCGGCAGCAGCATTTGAGGCCGGTGATGAAATCAGTGCCCATGGCTGCAGTGCTGTGAATCCCGCAGCTCCTCTCCCAAACGGCAGCACAGTAATCAATGACTAACAGCAACTTGGGAGCAAATTATCTCAATGCACAAGAGCCGAAACGTCATCAGATGGCCAGAAGTGGTACGTCTCTCTCATCAGTCTCCGCTGATGAACAGGAAGGTCACCATTTCATTTGAGGAGACAAGAATGGAGAGAGACTGGGAAAAATGGAGTCTGAGTACGAGGCTGCCTTCATCTTTGTGCACAGGAATGAGGCTGGACTCCAAGCATACAATAATCGTGTCATTAAAAGCCTTTAAAAATGTGAAAGTGGTCGGAGGTTGGCTTAAAATGACCGAGGGGCTAAGTCTGCTCCCTGTCTGTAACATCTGACCTTGAAATCCAAGACGGTTGTTTTGCGTTACAGTGGTACAGCAGTGCTGCCAAATAATACAGCAGCCTCCAACACCAGCAGCCTCCATACTGCTGCTGCCGTTCCCTCCTCACACGGCTCTCTGTACCGTCTCCCGCCCCTCCCCCCTACACTTTGTTGCCACGGTAACACTCACACTGAACAGTCAGGTAGGCTGATGCTGAGGGCGAGATACCGAGGCTGTTGCTCGGACTGCAGGTGTATTTCCCAGCATCCTCTGGCTTGACCCGGAAGATGATAAGGGTGCCATCGATGAGAATGCGCACTCTGAGCTTCAGATCACTGCAAGAAGACACAGACGTTTTGTCACAGCGTGTTACTGAAACACACCAACAGGACAGAGTATGTCTAGGGTTTTTTTTTTTTTTTTTTTTGCTAAGTTACATCAGGATGCCATAAGAGAGCAGCAGAGAGTCGAACAGCAGCCGGTTCTGAGAGGCGTCCAAAGAACACCGAGTACAGAGCAGGAGATTCAAATAAATCTGCTAATTGCTGTAATCGCCAAATGCTACAACCTTCATGTTTTTCCCCCTTGACACCATTTAAAATTAAATACACTGATGATGACACACATAGTCAGGTTTTAATGGAGCTGCTGTCACTGCGTACAATAAACTTGGCGAACCTTTTGTCCTGCGACAGAAATAAAACCAAAACAGAACACGTGAAACCACTTCATAGCAAAGAAAAGAAGTTAAAACGTTAATCAGTGGTTTATATATCAATTATAGGTCAGTTATGAGCTATTTAGAACAACATATGGCTTGACAGACCCCTAAAATACCCAACAATCCCCAAATGACAGCATGGGAATGGTAATATATATTTTTGCAGAAAACTCTTAGGAATCTTTTCTGTGTGCTTCATTGAATTAAAGTAAAAAAAGGTCATTTATATTAAGTTGCATATATTGCTAATTAATTTTTAGTAGCATATTAGTTTTTCTTTTGTTCATATAAAGCGCTTATCAATAACTTGTTCTGCATGACCATAATCTACAAGTTTCCTCCATAATCTTCTAATTATTCTTGTGGATTACAATCTTAATATACTTTGCTCATACATATTATTATCATAATTCACGTGCCACAATTTCCTTACATATTATGAATTCGATTGCATCTGCTGTGGCAGAACCCAAAGAGCTGACTGTTTAATGACAGTGTAAATAATATAAATCACATGGAATCTGATCTTTTCAGGTCTGATCTGGGTCACCTCAGTGTCAGTGCTCAATTCTGATGTACTGCTTAGATTTGATTTGGATTCTGTTTGGCTGTTCACATGATTCTTTTAAATGTGGCCCGAATCAGATTCTGCTGTAAATTGGTCACAAAAGCATATGCACAAAAGCAGTTGAGTTCAGATTATTTCCCTCAGTAATAGTACTAACAGACACAGTGAAAATAGTCTATTACAATTAAAGGTTCTGCATTCAAAACCTAATACTATATGTAAGTATTAACAATAATCACTATAATGTAAAGGTTCCTGTCATTGTTTTACTACTGTATTACAAGTACAAGTCATGCATTCAAAACCTTTCTATTGAGTTAAAATATGTAAGAATTAACAATATTAATTGTGCAGTAACAGGGTCCCTGTAAGTGTTTTTCAATTATGTACGATGTTTTGGATACATTTTACTGCTGCTTTCATGTTTTTTATTGCATTTGACCTTCATACCATGTGAGTGACTCCCTCCAGTGCAGAGTTGTACTGAATCTCCATTTAAAGTGATGTGAAAGTCATGTGAATTCTGGAAGTCACCTGGATCAGAACTGAAAAGATCACATTCCATGCATTTGTGATGTTCACGTTGTCACCCATACAACAGAATCACAATCAGATCTAATCTTTTTCAATGTGACCTCAGTCTGAACAGTCAGATCAGAATTCATGCACCTAATTAATTTAACATAAGATTTGTTACAACTTTCTATGACGGGAATCACTCACATTAAATTCAGAGGTTGAAATGTAACATATACATAAATGCGGCAGTAAAATAAGTAAAAAAATGCATATGGGAGTAAGACATGCCTAATGAATATTGATATATATACACAGTACACAATAGACTACATATTTTGGCTTAAAAACAAGGTTTTTAATTCACACCTTGAAGTTAAATATGCTGGGCCTGAGCCACAACCACCAATAAGCAGTTTAAGAGAAAATTACAGACTGTTAATGGAAATATCCGTCCAATATCTTTATCAATAAGTCTAAATATGTGCACTTAAAGGGTGAATGTGTTCGACTGTTGTGTTATAATGGAGTTTGTGTTGTAGTGGTTTTAGGGAGTCATTCGTTGATGCTAAATTTGATGCACTTGTTGGATGACTGTAGCTAGAGGCTATTTAACGTTTGCTCTGTAGAAGAGCAAATGAGACAAACTGAAAGACTAGATTTTCACTGAAAAACTGAATCAAGTCCTCTTCACCTAAATCAACATATAGTATTATCATAGAAGTAGTGAATTCAGACAGTCTTTATCTTAGTACTGACTCAGTTATTGTCAGCAAAGGACACCATATTAGCACACAGGCATACACTGAAACCTACTTATAACCTGCTTTTTGCAACCCCAAACATTCTCTTATTAATGGCTTTTATTGAAAATATAAAACACTACAGAGTTATTGAAATCAATTTATCGCTTACATAATTATAGATATTTTTCCAGAGCCCACCGCTTAAAAAATACACCAGTCTCTTAGCTACGTCTTACCTATCCTGCAAAACTCTGGATCCTGCAAAAAAGCTAATGCCATAAAAACCGTTTAAAATTAGATGGGACACTTCAGTGCATTTCCTCTGTGAAAGCCCCTTTGATGCTTATTTCACTGCCAGTCAAAACCCCCATTCACTCGTTCTCCTCTCCCTCTTGTTCTGTCTGTCACTCGGCCGCTGTAAACCCCCGCAAGACTCTAAAGACCTGCTCTGGGGAACCTGCAGAGGTCTTGGCTGTGCTGCGGATCATCACCGCATGAGGGGCATATGATGACACAAGGCCTGAGTCATGTGATATTGTCATCAGAGTGCACTAACTCGCCTGGCACGCTCCAGACAGACCCCTGCTAGGCCCACTCTCACTGCCTCCAGGGCCCCAGCAGGACAGGACACTGGCATGCACACACAAACACACCAAATACACAGTGACAGTCAGTCAAAATACAGCACAGCAAAAGCCTCAGAGACACACAATGTCACTCATATCACAAAAGCTTCAGAATAAAAGCCTTGCGCAGCATTCACAGTGGTGCTTTAAAGACTCTTAGCGAGGGGGCCCTTAAGTGTTAGTGCTTAGAACGTTAATATTTTCCCCTTAAGTGACATTACAGACTTGAACTTGATCATAACTTTACTTCTTGAAGTAGACGTTGTCCTCTTCCCAAAACCAGGTGTAGGTCAGGTTGCCAGGATACGCCTCCGCTTGGCAGGTGAAGAGTGCATTCTGGGATATGTTTACAGTGACATTTTCCGGTGGTGAGACAATGTATGGAGGCCCTGAGAGGCACAAAAACAATGGTTTTAGTTTGTTATACACACATAAAAGCACAGTCTAGAGTGAAGTATAAAAAAAAAGCAAAAACCTGGTAACCTTTTTTTTTCAGGCAGAGATCAGAGTGAGAAAGAGCACATACTATGTTTTATTTACAATATATCACTAGAGCCAGATGTAAAACACAGTGAGCAGGCAGCTACTGTAACCTTAATAGTAGTCAGCGAAGGAGCTTTGGCGTGCTTCACATTGTAACCTTTCCATCCTCTGAGGTGCTCTAGGTTGTGCTTAACTCTTAATAAAACAGTAGAAGCCATGAAAGGTAAGCTGTCTTTTATGAGTGGGCCCAGATACAGGCCTCCTGGTTATTTTCCTCTCAGTGTGCACAGCTTTATACATCAAGTGGGACCACTGACGGCACTGTGCGAGTGTCTTGCAGAACAATTAAAAACAGATCGCAGGAGTGAGAATCATGACTCCTCAGATATCTGCTTGTTATTACTCTGAGTCCTAATCACATCCTTTGATGTCTCTCAGCTTTTCCTGCCAATATTCTACCAAAGATAGCCCAAGTGGTTTAATGTCAAGGTTTTCTAGGTGTTACACCTCAGTATAGATTCTTTTTTTATGGTGTTACTCAAATGTTTTGCACATAAAGACGATTTTATGGGGTAATGTAATACTGTTTGTGTACATGTACAGTATATACAGTGGTAGGATATAACGGAATAATTTGAAGTATATTTCTATTCTAATACAAGTCTGAGGCAACATTTGAAATCATTCTACAATTCTTCATCACTTTCTGTCCAGTAAAAACCACATATCTTCATAATATTCCTTTATGTTCTCCTTTTTCTTACAAACACTTATAAAGTTAACTTTTTAGAGATATGTGACGATAATACTGCAAACATATGTAAATCTAATAGAATATTATGCATTGCTGTAGAATAAACTATGCAGTCGTACAGAAAATGAGCTCAACCTTGAACCTGCACAACAGCACACATTAATGCATGAGTAATATCAATCCTAGAACATCAAATAGAATAGTAAAACATAACCTAAGGAGAGTTTTATTCAACAATGGCTACTTTTACTTTCATTCTGAGGAACATTTTGCTAAAATAATTGCAAACCTATACTGAAACAAGGTTCTTCTTTGTGACTGGTCTAATATTTGTGTTACAAACATCCTTCTGATATTATTTTGATTTAATAATAAAAGGTTAACTGAGATGTAATCCTGTGCCTCCCACATAGTATGGTGTGGAGTTGGAGGTTTATTATAAATATAAATGAATTACTACTAGCCTAAAACTGGTGCCGTCAAAGATTTTACAGAGGGCTGCATCACACTGTGAGGTTTTTACTTATGATTTAGCTGAATGAACAAGAAGTGCATATATCTAATTGAGGTCTCACACATGGCAGGTAGGAATTGTTCATCTGAATCACAGTGGCCTCAGTATGTATCAGTGAATTCCTGCACGCTTAATGTAGTTGCACCATCTAGGCATCTACACCACTGATTACACTGTCCACTAGGTTTCAACACAGTGCTTTTTAATGCCTGTTTACAGCCTGTGCACATAAAATGACTATACAGTAAGTAGAACAAAGAGAAATGTAATTGCTTTGCTCTGTTTCCACCTACTGGAGTTGAGCATTAAGATAGACCTCGTGCTAACTCTACCATGAAAGCAAGATGCTCAGGTGCTTGTTAAATACACACGGTTAACACCCACGGCCCCGCTGCATCAGGAGACTGAGAGAAATGGAGGCTGGTATCATAACCATCTATCTGATCTGTGTCTAGCAGAGAGCCTGGTTAATGGACCGGAGACAGACAGCGACGTTCTCACAGACAGATCCTCTTGTACACACATGGCTGTGCACACATGCACACAGAGTCCCAGACTAACCTATTGACTGACTGGTAAAGACCCACAAGGTGTGTTAGAAGTATCTGAAGAGCTGCACGAGTCTGCTCCTACTCTAAATGCCATCGAATATGACTTTAGTGATGCAAATTAGTATTAGGCCTCATTTTGGAAGAAACGTGAAAGGGTTATTATAGTGTGAAAGCCTAATTTAACGAATTTAATTTAAAAGAGAGCTTAAAATATACAGAAAATAAATGTAAAAAAATATATTAAACAAATGAAAATGAAAAAAATAAATACAGCTTTGTTTTTGTATTATTTAAGTTTTCCTGTTGTCAGACTTTACAGCCAGCAATACACCTCACACATCCACACTCATACACACTACAATACTGACTTTTTTCTTTGTGCAGTTTTTCTGTACGATTATTATAGAGTATATGACCCTCAGTAGGGTCCAAGACTGTGCTCTTTTGCGTGTACTGTTCTTTATTATCACTGTTTCTACTGAGTGCTACTTTATATTTTTGTATATATTTTTTATACTTTTATATTTCTGACTTTAATCCTTACTTATATATACAGTATTACTTTTTTTATATAATTTTGCTATCTCTATGCTGTTTTAACAGCAGATTTCCCCATCGTGGGACTAATAAAAGATTACATTATCTTATCTTTACAGTTTGGTCTTGTTTCAGCTACAAGAGTTACTGAGCTCAGCTGTCGAGCAATGCTAATGGTTCAGGATGTAAAGGAACAAAATTAATAGCATAACATGAGATCTTTAATAAAGCAAGTATTATCTGATGTGATGTGTTCTTTCGTCCTAACTTCTTTGAATCAAAAATACTTGGAAAAACTAGCTCTAAAATTCTATAAAAACTGAAAAATCAAACTGAAACCACTTGCTCGGTTGTAAATCGAACTAAAATTAAACTGAAATCAAACAACACACACACACACACACACACAAAAAAAAACATTAAACTAAACAACCGTGGGCTTTTTTCATTTCTGAATTTCTTGCAAATACAATTAAGAATGTAATTTCTGATTGTGTCCCTGAATAAAAGCAACTAATGCATGCATACTGTACCTTGAACCAACAGACGGGTAGTGTGGAGCACTTCTCCCTGGTCACTGTAGGCTCGACATGTGTACGCCCCTCTGTCATCTCTAGTGATGCCAAGGATGGTTAGAGTGCCATCGTGTACCTGTGGTTTTATGTGCGGAAGAAATAAACTATCATGCAACCTCTAATACAAAACAGCAAAAATAATGTGGTAAACACTGGGTGCTGAATGTCAAGCCTTGGGTTAACACAGATGTAGAACGCCCCCAGTCTTGGAGTAACTTTAAGTCTAGATTAAACCCTTAAAAATCATGAATATGTCATGTTTTAATTAACTCAGGTCTGAGTCTTACATGTGGTAACCTTGGAAACGTCTAAATCTGTGCTGCTGCGCGTCCTTGTGTGGAAGCGCTGATGAGAACCAATAAGTGGTGAAGAAACACATTAACCAAACCTAATAGAAATACCCTCATAAATTATGCAACAGGTTCCGAGGCTCTGTCCATTCAAGTCACACACAGCTGTAGTCTGTCCATTCATGCAGCTGAGGGCAGAATCTGCTGCGCCTGCAGAATCATTCCTGTTCATCTGTCTTTCAAATGTTTTAGCCAAGAGATGCAACAAGACCAAGCTCAATTTTACTTCTGTCAGTCTGTTGGCAAATGTGTCATCACTCCAACTGTCTGTCACAAGATTAGCACTTTATGCATCACTGTGATACTCAACATTTGAGGCTGTGCGCGGGCTAGGAGTGTAAACCAAACACTGGTGTATTGCGAGGAATCGATTTGAGGCTTGAAAAGCCATTTGCATTGATTTAAAAAAGTTGGAATAAATTAAAATTGATTAAAATTTTCTTTAAATTAATTACAGACTGGTATTGACTAGTCTGGCTGATTTGGCATGTTTTCTGTTCCTGTGCAGACTCCTTCACATGCCAGTAACTCTTACTGATCTGCAAAGATCTGTGGTTTGATTGGCTTTTAAAACAAAGGCCATTTGTTGGCAGGTCATATGTTTGATTATGGCGGGCAGAATCAGCTGTATTTCTTTTATATATAGTACTATATTAAAGTGCAGTCAATAAAGCCCAGGTAAGCAGTTTATCTACTACAGTATGATGAAAAGCCCATTTCACAGTCTGTGCATCTTAAAAGAGGGATCCCTTCTCTGTGGCTGACGTTTCTTCAATCTTTTTTTGCCCATTACAAGTTTTTTTGGTGCGTTTTTCTTTGCTCAAGTTGAGGGTCAGAGGACTGATGGTGATAATGAATATTGTATGTGTATCGTCCTGACTTAAACTGAGGTTCATTCCTTTGTGACAGAGGCAGTTAGTAGAAACAGCGTCCTGTGGAACTCTTTTGTCACAGCAGACTTGTAGAAGTCTCTGTGGAGGAGTTGTCCAACGTTCTCCCTGATGTTTAACAGTTTGTCCGGTGCACTGCGCAGAACAAACCTGCCTGATCAGTGCGTTCAGTCTGTTGGTGTCGTTCAGCTCCGGCAGATCGTAGGGAAGAACGCCTCGCCGGCTTGTAAAATGATTTGTAACATCTTACTGCACGTACAAAAGCACCTACATTTGCTGAAGAAATCTGTTCTTCCTGTGGACGGAGTGTGTGTTTAAACCTAAATTTAAAACGCTGCTGAAATCATTACTCATACAGACTTCACATGCGGTAGCGGTGGGAGCCGACTTCCAAGGCAGTAACCTTAACAAGATCTGATGATATGTAATGGTCATCAGTCCACTCCAATACTCTCTGTGCCTCGGCTGAACTCAATCCAAGCTGAGTGAGAGAAGATTAAAGAAGAGGAGGAGGAGGAGGAGGAGGAGGAGGAGGAGGAGGAGGAGGAGGAGGAAGTCAGCAGTTGATGAGAAAGAAAAAGGGACAGAGGGGAGAAGATAAGGTGGAGCATGAGATGAAGGCTGAATTTCAATTTCTGTCACATCCACTACACTGACTTCTGAAACAGTTGCTGAGAATTCTTGTGATTTTGTTGCTTGCTCTTTTGTTTATAAATCTTATGGGAAAGACCCTTCTATTCCCACCTCTAGTTCTGTCCTCTCCTTCACGACTGTTTTTTCCCTCAGTGTCTTTGCTTTAAAGCTTTTTTTTTTCTCCACGTGCAAATAAATGAAGTAAGAAAGTAAAGAGAGGATGATGAGGATTCTTCATCCTCTCTAACCTCGTCTGTCACATTCCTCTCTTTCTTCATGACGTTTCCATGGAGCTGAGCATGTGGGTGAGCAAATATACCCTCATGGCCGCTCACATGCACACAAACACACACATTTCTCCTCTCGCCGCTAGACGGAGCTTTCCCAAGTCTGAAGGTTTTGTTTGCACTCGAACTGCAAACAGCAAATGAACGTGGAAAGCTGATAAATACAGCGCTCCCTGTATTTTTCACTATAAACCTACTGAAGTATGGCACTGGGCTCTCACTAGCGATTTTCATTTTTAGTGTAACATTCATATTAGGACTAATGCAATATTGATGCAGTAGAAGGAGATTAATAATGCATCAGAATGTTGTCCAATCGTTTACAGAGGGAGCGGTGTTAAAAAGAGGCGACGGTGGGGAAAGATGCTGAGGCAAAAAGGGAAAATGAAAGAGAGTGGGGAAGATGAGGGAGGCCCTTAATAGACACTCCTGTACACTCCTGTCACTTCCTCTACACTATATCGCACCGGCAGTTATTAAGAGTTGATAGTACCTGCAGCGAACTGACAATGTGAAGGCATACTTACAGAAAGTAAGGAGGCATCGAGCCTAAACAGCTTTTATTTCATCTTAAACAATCGCTAATCTGTGACTTTCAGAGCTTCGCAGAATAACGAGCAGCTGTGAGTTGATGTCTTGCGAACCGACCGCACTTTACCTTCACCTGCCTCGTCTACATCTAATTCCTACTTTTGTCTAATGTCTGACAACCTCCAGACACCTGACAAGAAATTGTTGCTTTCAGCTGTCACTTGCAAATGTAGGTGCAGAGAGCACTTTGCGACAGTGTAGTGAGAGGATGAGATTTCCACTTGAGAAAAAGGTGATATTTGCACCTTTTTTCAATGCAACGTCGTGTGGTTGTGGTACACGGAAGCTTTTGGTGTCTGAGCTATGTATAATGGAACAAGTGTGTTAAGTGTCTGACTAACGCCACAAACCTGCTGTTTATTGTTGACGGTTTATGTAGCTGAAACATTTTCAGCGATCAAACCACACTGAGGCTGTGCCAGAAATATCTTGTCATAGCATCAGAGTATCTGCATTTGGGAGTTTTTCCACAGGAATAAAAAGAAACATGCATCGCCAGACAACAAAGGGAGCTACTCCACTGCTTGTTACCTTTTATTAGCATAGTTTAAGTGACTCACGCTGCATTTTATTTTTACTTCAGACATTACTGAATCAGGAAGAGTCGGGATGTGCTGCCTGATGTGTGGCCTGACTGACAGTCCTGCTGAGTGGATCAATCATGGTTCTCCTAATTAGCTTATCAACAACTCTCTTTTTTTTTTGGGCACAGAAAACATGCAAGCGAGACATTTTCCCAAACTAGAGAATGCACCGTCTATATTCTGGAGATTATTTATCACACAAAATGTAATATTCTTTGCAGCACAACAGCTATATGAGGCTGAGTGAGATATAGGACATGCTTCCAGTACAGATGGACTCAGTGGATGGCACCATCTGTGCACAAAACCTCTCTACTATATTGGTACACAACCATACATCTGAATGATTGCCATAATTTTTTTTTTCTTCTCTTACCGAATATTTTGTGTTGGTTACAAGCTCCTCCCCCTCCCTCAGCCAGCTGATCATTGGTTTAGGATTTCCCTGGGCAGAACAGCTAAGCAGAGTGCTACCACCTTCCTTCGCCTCCACATACTGCGGTGGCGTCGATGTAAATGTAGGTGGGGCTGTGGAGAAAATACAAACAGCAGGTAGTTATTGTATTGTCTTATATAACACACAGGCACTTCTTCATGAATCTGAAATTATTTTTAAGCAGAGGACAATCACAATTACATTTGGTATGACTTAAGTTCTAAAAAAATAAAATAAAAAAGGTTTTAAAAATAAGATTGCTTTTACAAATGATACCAATGCCTGAACAGAGAACAAAATGATGATCGACATTATACAAGAACATTACAGATCTTGACCAAAAACTTAATCTGATTTTTTTTCACTGTGTTGTCATTTTTTTCTTTCTACATAAACTCAAAAGATAAAACAAAACTAATAATAAATATAAGAAAAACTATATGCCATGTGTAACTGGACAAACAAATACTCATCACAAATATATTACCACTAGTAAATGGGTTGCATCTTGATTAATCTTGATTTTGTGGTTTAAGCACTTTTCATGAAAGCAAAAACTCAATTAATCAAACCAAATAAATTACCTGTTAAATGTAACAAACTTTTTACTTGCAAATGATAAATCATTGCAACCCGATTCGCAATAGGTCTTATATATAAATGTTGAGAAGCGCAAAACTACCTACACATTAACATTTCTAAATAATCGTATATAACAATAGCTAGAACAGGTAAACCAGATTAACAGATACTTGATCCCAAAAATTAAAATATTTACTGTTTTCAGTATTAGATTCAGCTGAGGTGGTGTAGATAATAAATAATCAAACTAGAATCGATAATAAAAAAAACAAAAACACCCTCATACATTACATTGGTCAAAAATTCAAAGTGGGCGTGGTTAATGTGGACTTGAATATGAGGAGGCTGATTACAATTATAAGCTCATTATAATGTATATTTTTGAAATACTTACAATGTAAGTTTTACGATGCAGCCCAAATAAAGTGGGAGTAGATGGTTTAAAGTAAATATACATGAATTCAAATCATGTAACAGACATTATATAAAGCCCATAAAGGTGTATTACTTGCATTGTCTGCTTCTTATTAAACTTGTCATGTTTCCTCTTCTCACACAGATATATATTAAGCTCTTGTGGTCACTTTAATACTTCAGTATCACTTTTTTTCAGGTTGTACTGTGAATCCAGGTATTTGAATGCCACTTTTTTTCTTCCTCTTGCAAAAAGGTGTAACATTGAAAAGCTGTGTGATTAAACAGACTTGTATATTGTGACAGTGAACTATGGGTGATGCTGCTATGATGTTCTGAACTAGTTCTCCATCCTGGGACCGGAGTTGGAGACAATAGCCTGTGCACGCTGCCGTCTGGTGTTCAGAACTTTGAGAAGCGACTTAGCAGCATCCCTACATTTCCACTTGATGTTTCTGAGCTCCACTAACAGCCCCGGGGGAACTGTTCACCACCTACTGCAGACTAATAAACTGTAGTTTCCGCTGCCAGCTGCTTTCAGCAGTTCAACAAAAAATATTTTGATTATAAATAGTGGCACTATTTTGGTGTTTAGTTAAAGAAAGAAAGGTGATGCTATAGAAGTGGGTCAGTGCTTGCCATTGGGAGTGTTTCCATGCTTCATACCACACACCAGCACCTGGCATGGAGTAAACAATTAGCACATTTAGACATCTGCCTGTCCATACTGCCCTCTCACTTTCTAACACTCATTACATTATATGATAGATTAATGGCGATACTAATAAAATGCATGTCTGGTTTATTTATCTCTCGCTGCTGCGGAACAGCATGTAGTTGATGGGTCAGCGGTGACATTAAACGCATCGTTATGCATGATAGTTATTAGTTGCAACTGCTATCAGTGTCTGCGCTTTTATCTCACATTCATTTTATTGAAAGATTTGACCCATCCTTCTCATTTAACCACTGAGCTCGTAATGTGTGTGCGCATCCTCATTTTGTAACTAAGTGCTGTTATTAATTCTCATCCAGCGCCTGATGTACGTTAAGGGAGTTCCCATCACTGAACAGAAAATGGGTGGTATACATGGCAGTGCAAACAGCAGGTACATTTGTCAACCTGGGAGTTCTTTTGCACCATCAGGTACAGCGCATCACAGAGAAAGTGTCAACACCACCGGGAAGCCTGGGAGTTGCTCTACAAAAAAGTAAGCTGCGTGTCAAATTCTCATCCTACTTACTGCGTCTCTTCATTAATTATATACATTGAAGATGCTTGAAGATCCCTCACTCCCACTGTTCTTCTCTGTAGACCACACCGCATCAGCAGATGGCCTGGATGCTAAAACGCAGGCTTCACCCTGTTCTTTGAAGGCTTGCATTTGGTCTTATTTGCTCACTAACTCAAGAGTCTGCATCGTTTTATTTCTCTCTCTTGGTCTTTCTTTTCTTGGCTCCGCTCTTGAGAGAACACGGCTACATACAGCGGAGTACACATTTTTCATTGATTTCACATCACGAGCCTCAAACATTTCAGCGTAAACTCGTACAAAAAGAAGAAAGAGACACAAAATCAGACTGCCCCTTCTTGTTTTACCTCAAAGTTTTTATACTTCAGTCTATTTCTATTATAATACACAGCCTGGCCAAAAACAGGCCCACACTGATATTTCACTGGACGCTTTTAGATTTGATTGCAGCTCACATTTGCTGTGGCATCTTTTCAATAAGCTTATGCAATGTCACAAACATGTATTTCTGTCATTTTACAGTCATGTAACATTGCTGATCCTAGACCTGACCAACTGAATCAACCCCAGTTCATAACACTACCCCCACAGGCTTGTACTGTAGGCACCAGGCATGATGGGTAATCAATTCATCCACCTCTCTTCTCACCCTGATGCGCCTATCACTCTGGAACAGGGTCGATCTGGACTCATCAGACCACATGACCTTTATCCATGAAAACACAGGCCAATCTACTACTGCATTAGTTAAAGGGTTAAAGAACTTACTGCAGCTGGAACATTCATTTCTAATTTGACTTCAAACAAGGAGAAAAAGGGAGAACTCACAAAATCAATCAGTTGTTCATTCAATCAATACAGAACAGAAAACAACAAATACCGTCTTTTTATATACACTGTTGCCCATAAAGGTGGAATAAAGTATTTTTACCTCTTATGAAATGACTGTGACCATTAGATTTACACTTGATAGATATTGCAACTGGGACTCAATAAGTAATTACTAATGTGACTAAACAGGAATAAAAAGAGGACTATGTCTGAAAATAAAAAAAAATCCAACTAAATGGGCAACAGTGTATTTGAAAAAGAGTGGGAAGAATTGAACCCTTATTTAGTTCCACACAGGCATCAAGTGAAGTTATTCATTATTCATATTTATATAAAGATATTTACAAACATACACACACACATACATCCATGTGTACACACATACATGTAAACCTATCATAAAAACAGAGGAAAAGCAATAAACACCCAGTTATAACCACCTTTCTTTCTATATCTTTTGAAAATATTGTTTTATATTCCTTGTACCACTTCGTCATGCTTCATGTTTGTTTTATTACCTGCAGTAATAATCCAATGGAAGGATCCTAATGACTTTGATAAATCCATGTGAGGACTTTTCTTGGCCAGGGTGTGTATTTTAGTGAGAGGGAAAACAAATCCCAAACTAATGCTCTTCCTTACACTACTCCCTAATTCGATTCCATAGTCAGTTTTAGAAAAAAAAAAAACAACAATTCTGAGGAATTTTTGTCCATTTGTACAAAAAGGCCAAACGTGGGGTGACATTTCAGGCAATATGTGCTATTTAGGACCATAAACATAACAAAAAAAATAGTTATTTAAATCTTTGTTGCATGGTCCCACTGGGTCTAGGGACGATTGTTCACATAGGCTCCAACGGGCCCATTAGCGGTTGACAAGAGCAGACACACATATGGATGTGATGGACAAATGAGCTGGCATTTGGGCTGTACTTGGGTCAACTAAACAAGTCCTAAATGTCACCCTATCAGTAGCCCAGTAACAGCTGCGGGGTCTATTTCCTTTGGTGAGGCAAAATGGACGATATGTGGACAGTAACTAATGCATACATACTAAAAAACTGATAATGCGTTAAAAAGATAAGAGAACAAGGCAGGACAAGAAGAGGCGAGGGAGTAGGAGAGAACGGACAGAAGATGAGAAAGGAGGGAGGGCAGGGAGAGAGAGAGAGTGGCCTTAGTGTCTTTTTCGGGCACAAGGCCTTGCCATCTGACACCTGCCACTGAGTGGGCATGAATTCCCTGTCCGCTTGGCAGGAAGTTAAGGCCAGCAAACAGGAACTCAAAGGAGGAGTGTATGCAAATACCAACGGCCAAAGGAAACGGCTAGTGTCTGTGTGGCAGCCAGACGAAAATGACACCTGCTTCCCTCACAAACACCCATTTAGAGGCCGACAGTACTATAATGTCTTAATATCAACTCCTCTTCTTAAATGTTTGCACTCCAAAACAGTGTCGCTTTTTACATTTCCATGAATGTCTGTCTATTATTCAAATCGAACCCCCAGAAAAGCAAAAATAAGCCTGCGTGTTACACCCGCTGAAGTCCACTACCCCCCCACCCCCACCCCACAAAAATCTGCACACATTACCTCCACCAAGTCGTGTGAAATGCCAAAATGTAATACGTTAAATATACATAGCATTTAAGGATATTATTAGATCTGCAACAGCCTGAAGAGCTCAGTTTCTGTTGAAAGGCCTGACAGGAGTGGAGAACAGCACAAGAGGGGGGGGGGGAGAGAGAGAGAGAGAGAGAGAGAGAGAGAGAGAGAGAGAGAGAGAGAGAGAGAGGTTGAAGTAAAGAGTGAATACTGATTAGGCAAGCTACAGAGATGCAGTATGCCTACACAATAAGACATTCATACGCCCACAGACACTCACCAACTCCAAACATCACAAGAGTGTGCAGGTGACACTCGGCGGCAGAGTGTGACCTATTCACTCTTCAGATTCAACCATGAAACAGATCTGATTTAGCTGCATACAAACACATCCAATGAGAAGCTGTCATGTCAGTGTTGATGTAATGAGCTACACAGTGCACACACACACACACACGCAGTCGCTCTCAGTGTGTGTTGTACTGACAGACCCCGACACGCAAACGCACACCAAAGAAAACGCTATGTTCTGCAGTGATAATATCCATTTATACACATCAGCATTTCTTATTCCAAAGCGATTATGCACTCCCATGGACTAGGGATAGATGATTTTTATATAATATTTCACGTGCGGCACGCTGTAATCATTATTCACGTAGGGGAATTGCAAGCATTGTAAGACATATGCACGATCAAATCGAATATACATGAGTTTCACACAGCGCTCATAAGTTCACACACCGAAAATAACTACTTTGCTGGCACAGACTTCTGTTAGAAGCACAGAGGATTACAGATTTCTGATGTTGAAGACCTGTGAAGCTTTCACACAGAAGTCACTGCTCTGGGTTTGAACTATTCTTCTCAAACCACACGACGTAAAACGACTGCAATAATACTTCACTGCATCTTTGCTGCACCAAAAATCTGCAAACAGCAAGGATTTCTTCAATTACATCTACTGCAAAATGTATGAGGCAGATTCATATAATATCTGTTTAAGAGGTATTTGAGGAAAAAAAAAAAAAAACAACACGCATTCCTCATATGAAACAGATACATGGTTGGGAGGAAAAAAAATAAAACACAAAGGCATCATTGTCTTTGTGGTCTCTAGTGCTCTGCAACAATGTGGAGACACACTTCACACAGGATTCTCAAAGCCACTGGGGCATTCCTGGGAAATGCAAAGGTGCAGATTTTTTTTCCGCCTGGTCATCACTTTGATAGCTCTCAGACTATCACAGACGATCCCTGCCGGAACCGCCTTAAACAGGACACAATCAATTTTCTTCTAACCTACTCCAGGTCTTTTGAAAAGTACTTGCAAGAAATATTGAAAAGTGTGTTTAATGGTCACTCATTCATATTGGCCTA